>JAHIAM010005252.1:0-136574 GCA_021605205.1 Aegilops longissima
GCTTACATGGATGACATAGTGGTCAAGAGCAAGGACAAAGCAACTCGATTCAAGATTTGAATGAGACATTTGCAAATATGCACAAGATCAACCTCAAGCTCAACCCCGAGAAGTGCGTGTTTGGAGTCCCTTCCGCAAGCTTCTCGGGTTCTTTGTGTCTCAGCTGGGAATTGAAGCCAATCCGACAAGATCAAGGCCATTGAGCAGATCAAGCACCAAAGCGCGTCAAGGATGTCGAAGACTTGCGGTTGCGTGGCTGCTCTCGGCAGAGTTCATCTCTAAGTTCTGCTGAACGCGCCGCTGCCGTTTTCAAGATTTTGAAAAAGGCAGGTCAATGAAATGGACTCCCGAAGCGGAGGCTGCGCTGCAGACTTGAAGAGATACCTGTCCTCCGCTCCAATACTTGTCGCACCTAGGCCACAAGAGAAATTGCTGCTGTATATAGCGGTAACCAATCAAGTGGTTAGTGTTGCGTTAGTAGCGGAGAGGAAGGCAGATGATGAGCAAGCAACGAGGCAGAGCGCATCCAGCGACAAGCAAGGGCTTCGCCGTCAAGCTCTGGTCCGACAAGGACAGATTAAGCGCAGGGTTGCGACAAGACACGTAAAAGGATGGTGCAGCGCCCAGTTTACTTTGTCGGTTCCCTTCTGCGGGGCTAGGTCAAGGTACTCTGGTGTGCGAAGTTGCTTCGGCCTCCTCATGGCCTCGAGCTGCGCCATTACTTCCAAGCACATGAGATAACAGTTGTCACTCGCTTTCCGTTGAAAAGGATATTGCAAAATCCGAAGCAGCAGCGAGAATCGTCGAGTGGGCTTTGGAACTATCAAGCTTTGGTCTCAAGTTTGAAAGCACTTCAACTATCGAGAGCAGAGCATTGGCGGAATTCATAGCAGAATGGGCGCCGACGCAAGATGAAGAAATTCAGAGACAAGTATCCCGTCAAAAAAGCAAATAAAGAGTGGCTGATGTACTTGATGGTGCCTTCTTGCTGCAAGGCGCCGGGCGGTTGCTTATCGCACCCACGGAGAGCACCTCAAGTACATAGTCCAGATGCACTTTCCCAAGGAACAAGCAACAAACAATACTGCGGAGTATGAAGGTTTGCTTGCCGGTCTTAGGATTGCAGTAGACCTTGGGATCAGGAAGCTCATTGTCAGGGGGGACTCACAACTTGTCGTCCGCCAAGTAAATAAAGATTATCAGAGCCCGTTGATGGAAGCTTACGTCGATGAAGTGAGAAAGCTAGAAGAGCACTTTGAAGGCCTGCAAATGGAACACGTTCCAAGAGCTCAGAATGATATAGCTGATGGCCTCTCCAAATGTGCCGCACTTAAGTTACCTGTGGAACCAGGAATTTTTGTGCTCGAGCTGACTCAGCCAACCGTAACAACATCAACAGGACAGAGCAAGAAGAGAAAACTGGTTTCCGGCGACTACTTTCTGGCAGAGCTCCCTGAAGCCGCCGCCAAGAAGGTCCCTAAAATCAACACAAATATCACTGAGGAGCAGTCTGCTCCGACAAACCATGCAGTTTGTATCTGCTCCGACAAGTTTCGCTCCGGCAAGCTTGCCGGGGATCATCAAGCTCCGGCGGACCCACATGTCCTTGCCGTAGAAGCTGATGTTCCCGCAGTGATAGAAGAGCCTTTAGTCCTTGTTGTCGAGCCACAAGCTCCAGCATGGGCACAGCAAATCGTCCATTTCCTTCAGACAGGAGAACTTCCCAAAGAGCAAGAAGAAGCGGAAAAAGTAGCCCGACAGTCAAGTATGTACCAGTTTGTTGACAACATCCTGTACAGAAGAAGACTCAACGGTGTGAAATTGAAGTGTATTTGTCGGGAAGATGGACAGAAGCTGTTGGCAGAGATACATGGAGGCATATGTGGTCACCACATCGGCGCAAGAGCACTTGCCGGCAAAGCTTTCCGACAAGGTTTCTTCTGGCCAGAAGCCCTCCAGGATGCAACGGCACAAGTAGCAAAGTGTGAAGCGTGCCAGTTCCATTCCAAACAGATACACCAACCAGCTCAAACTCTCGAGACGATCCCTTTATCCCGGCCCTTCTCGGTGCGGGGCTCGACATCCTCGGCCCTTTTTCCCCGAGCCGTCGGGGGCTTTGAGTACTTGTATGTCGCAATCGACAAGTTCACAAAGTGGCCAGAAGTAGAACCAGTGAGGAAGGTGACAGCACAGTCAGCGGTCAAGTTCTTCAGATCAATTGTTTGCCGTTTTGGGATTCCTAACAGAATCATCACCGACAACGGCACACAGTTCACAAGCCGCACCTTCATGCAGTACGCCCAAGATCTTGGCGCCAAGATCTGCTTTGCTTCTGTTGCTCATCCGAAAAGCAACGGTCAAGCAGAGAGAGCAAACGCTGAAGTGCTGCGGGGACTCAAGACCAGAACTTTTGACAGGCTGCGCAAGTGCGGAAGGAACTGGATCGAGGAGCTGCCGGTAGTTCTTTGGTTGATCAGGACGACGCCAAATCGAGCCACTGGCCAGACACCTTTCGCTCTAGTCTACGGAGCAGAGGCAGTTCTCCCCACGGAACTCGTGTACAGGTCACCTCGAGTGCTTGCTTATGATGAGCTTGAGCAAGAGCAGCTGCGACAAGATGACGCGCTGCTCCTCGAGGAAGATTGTCTTCAAAGGCCGCTTTGTCGAGCTGCTCGTTACCAGCAAGCTTTGCGCCGCTACCATAGCCGCAAAGTTAATGCCGAGAAGCTTGAGGAAGGCGACCTTGTTCTTGGTAGCGTTCAATCCGCCAAGAATTCCAACAAGTTGACCTTGAAGTGGGAAGGCCCTTATCGGGTGAAACGAGTCACTAGGCCCGGCGCTGTCCGCCTTGAGACCGAAGATGGCCTTCCGGTGAGCAATTCCTGGAATATAGAGCATCTTCGCAAGTTTTACCCATGAGGCGCGGTTGCCGGAACCCGTTCCGGCAACCACCCTTTTGTACAAGTCTTGCCGCTGTTGCATGTAATCCTTTGTACAAAGCCGGGCGCAGACCCCGTGCATCAGTAAAGCCTATGTGTTGCGTACAACTTGTCAATACATGCCCTCATAATTATATATGCATGTGTTTACTAACATTTTGTGCAGCACCCGCACCCGGTAAGCGATGACGAGCCACTAGGCTCCATAACTTTATTTTCTCTTCTTTCTTCTCAAACAAGAAGAAGGTTCATCCACCCACAAGTTAACCGGGGGGAAAAGGGAAGATAATGGTGTGGGCCGCCAAGCGTCGCTCGAGGAACTGTCGCCTTGCCGGGAAATGGACGACAGAAAAGCTAAGTTGCCAAAGTTTGAGCATTCGATTTTTAAATTTTAAAAGTTATTTTCCTTGAACGACCGCGCTTTGTATGGAAAACCCGTGCGAAGGAACCAAATCGTGACTGGTCGCGCCCTTACTTTGTTTCGAGTCCGCTCAACAACTTAAGTGAGCTGCGGCTAGTCCGCGACAAGGTTGCTTGTCGGTAGCGACCCCGCCAGCAGGCTGCTGAAGTTCCGCACTCGGCGCTCGCGGCAAGGGTGCCTGCACCGGCAAGTTTCCCTGAAAAGCGTAGGGCAGTAACATACAAAGCCAAGAGTCGAGTAAAGGAAGTAACATGGCAAATATTGCCCAGAACAAAGTTATATTACAAAATAACTTATTGCGGCACTGGCTAAATTGTTCTCAGAACAAAAATAACAGCGAAGAGGAGAAGAAGGGTGCGTGGCACCCAAGCCCAACAAGCCGAGTTGCGAGGGCTGCGGCAAGCCAGAGTTGCGGGGCTGCGGTATCGAGATAACCCTTTCGTCCTTTTCAAGCATCCTTTTTCATTAAAAACATCCTACTCGGATACAGTCCGTGGAGAATGAAAGACATGAAAGAGAGGATTACAAGTTTTAAATGCGGATAAGGCCGAAGGATTACAATTTAAAAGATAAGATGCCGTAATCCTTTTCCTGTCCCTCTCTTGAGGAGGTAGGTCAAGGAGGCGAGAAGGACAAAGGAGCGCCTAGGCAAGCTACGGTGTGCGAAGGCACCAAGGGAACATCCCGGGCTGTCCGAGGACTTAACGAAGACGGCGGCGCCGGAAGCGGGGCTCAAGGCAGGCGGCAGGGCGTCAAGACGCTGTCGAGGCACTCGCCTCAGACTCCGACTTGACGGCCTTGTCGCCATCCTCTTCCCTTCCGCAGCCTCCCCCGATCGCCCAAGGAGGCGACCAGGGGAGTTCAAGGGCAGCGACGCGGATGATGGGGTCGCCCGGTGACGTCTGGCGGCCTCGACAACTAATCATGCCCGCTACCCTCGTCGTCGCTGTCGCTCTCCTCCTCGTCACTCTCGCTCGAGGGGAATCTTCATTGTCGGAGGAGCTATCCATGCAGCACTTCGCCTGAGTACCGAGATCCCGAAGACCTTGGCGGAGAGGAGATCACCCTCCATTAACAAAATGGAGGGTAAACCCCGCCATCAGCTGTGGATGCGGTGAGCGTCTTCCACCCACGATCAAGATACATCACATTAGGGGCTGGGAATACAACACGGACTCGCGTGCGCTGATCCCACAGCCCTCATGTGCGATCTCGATGTCTCGGGCGGATCCGACTCCATCGCGCTTCATGAACGGAGCTGGAAGCCGGAGGCGACGACGAGGCGCCCGGCGCAGCTCGACGAAGAACTTCGCAAGGGTCGCCCCCCTGTATGGACTGCCGCAGGGAGGGGAACCGCCGGAGGAGGAGGCAGCGCGCCGCCTGGTCCGCTTCTTCCCGGCGCCTCGACCTCGTCCACGACCTCGCCTCCCTCTTCCTCTTGTGGCTGGCTCTGCCACCCAGGCGTGGGGTTGGGAGGGGCGCTGTCTGGCGCGACCCTCGCCGCCACCGATGAAGAACCAAGGTTCCCTTTCTCCATGACGAATGAGAGAAAGGGGAGCAGCGGCGAGGAAAGGAAGAGATGGGAGAGTGCGGGCTTCGCGCCCCTTCCGCTCTTTTTAAAAGAAGCAAGGTGGGGCTCGGCCGCCCTTTCAAATGAATCGGGGCATAGGAAGAGCAGGAATCGGGGCCGACCTGCTGCCTCTGCTTGCTGTGACCCAGCTTCCCACTTCCACCGTCCATGACCCCAAGAGCATGGGAACCACGTGGCGGGATGCAGAACCGAGGCGACGGATGAGGCGACCTCGATGCCGCCCACTTCCCCACGACGCCGCAATTGACGCGTGCGTTACGGGGAACGCGGCGGAGCGGAGTGGATTTGGTTTGGACCCAGGCAGCGTGCCCATGCCTGTTTTGGGCCTGGCCCAACAGCGCTTCGCACCGTGTATGGCCCAGACCGGGGCTCTGCCGGTGTACTAAAGTAGGGGTACCTTAGTACCCGAACCTGTCTGCACGCGCATCATGGCGTCCCGTGGCAAGCCTTGCCGGGCGTCTGCCAAAACCCTCCGTGGCCCTTCAAAAAAACAAGACCCCGGCAAGAGGAGCTTGCCGGTGAGCCATTCAAGAACGAAGAACTCAAGATGAAGAGACAAGGCCCCGGCAAGAGGAGCTTGCCGGGAAGGCCAGCTTTGGCACCTCAAGAAACACTTGCTAAGACACACCGCGCATCCCGGCAAGGCCCGGCGAGCGACAAACTCCCGAGCGTGACAAGAACCTTACCGCGGCAAGGTACTCTCCGCGGCAAGTGACCTCTCTTCATCTCCGCTCCAGCTCACCCGCCAACGTGTCACCACAGGGCTCTCCCAAGCACGCTGGCGTGTCGGACGGGCTGTGCAGCCAGCGGGAGCAGCGATAAGCGGCGCTGACGAGCTACCATCGTGGCGAACGGAGCGCACTTAGCGGTCCTGTTACACTGTTCAGCGGCGAGGCGGGCATTGATGACTTTTGTCCCTTGCCGTCGAGTTAGGTATAGATTACTGTACTTTGCATAAAGCGGTGTACCAACCTATGTTTTTACCATCTTACCCTTGTCTACTTGCCACATGTGGTGACCCCTTATGCCTATAAAAGGAGGCCCAAGTGCAACGTAGAAAAGGGTTCGGTTCAGCTCCGGCTTAGTTCATTCTACTCATACGAGACCACACTCAGGCTAGGTTTTGTAGCTCCCGTTGCTCCCTAGCAAGAACACAAGATAATCCACAAAGCAGCAGTAGGAGTATTATCTCTCCGGAGAGCTCCGAAGCTGGGTAAATCTGCTCGTGTGCATCGCTTTGATCCGCTCTTTGTGCCATCTCCGCCCCCCTCCGAACCACAAGGGACCCAGGTCCCGTAGGTGTTCGTGGGACACGATCAGTTCTCCTCGACACCCGGATTCTGTCCATTTGGGTAGGGCAATGGGGTCGTGTCCGGGCCAACTTCCATAACTGCTCCTGTAAGTTGGATTAGTGCCTTCTCGATGCATTCATTGTTGATCTGCGGAGGCTCGATCCTACGTGCTTCTTTCTTCTTCGAGTGTAAAGAAGTAGACGTGTCTAGCCTCTATTCTATAAACAAGTGCACTAGTCTCATCTCTAGCCTCTATGCTAGCTAAAAGTGCTAGAACATCTACTAAATTGCGCTTTATCAATATATCGTTGTACTCTTTTTCCCAATACCAAAACTTGCATCCATTCTACACAATAAAATTTTAAGTTAGCACAACTAGTCTAATCCGAGAGCACAACCGAAGATTTGGTCGAGTTCTTCCTCCTTTTGCTGACATGTGGGACATCCAACATCCAGGTCGTGTCATGCAAGAAAATAGAGTGGTAGTTGAAGCCATGTGATGTGCATCTTGGGTTAAACTGTAAATAGAATCTTACTACTCTTGAGTAACTCCAAAAGCGGCCACCGAAGATCTTTATTGGATTTGTTTTTCATCACCAAAGACGTCGAGGTGAAAGATGTGCAAGTTCGTGGGTCCTCTTGCATTTTCACCGACATGTGGGACCGCATATGAGCAAATGAGCGATGGGCTCGGCGGCTGGCTGGCTGGCTGAGAAGAGAGATAGAGGAGGGCTGAGCACGGACTCCAGGAAATTTGTTCTACGTAACTAGCACCTCGATATAGTGGGGTGGCATGGGCAATAACTAGCATTCATGTCTAGTAGTACGGCACACGCCACCCACACGAGTCCCATCCGACACCAATTTTGTTGGAGTCCGTGCTACAACCATCACTTCTCCCTCCTGTTTTCTCAGCCATCGCGTGGTGGGCGGGGTGGGGGTTTGCCGATAGTCGGTTTGCTCAACTGCGGTCCCACTTGTAAGTGAAAATGCAACACTACACGCATTCCCCCTTGAGCGGCGTGCCAGACCAACCGTGTGGGGGTGCGACGCGAACATGGCAGGCCTTTCCTTTTGAACTTGAGACTTGTATAATTTGGTTCTGCTCCATGGTGCGACCGATAGATAGAAATAATGATTTTCCCTAGAGTAATGAGAAGTTTGGTTCTGGCGCGGTTCATGCATGGAGTACGTAGGAAAATTATGAAATTGATGCGAAAGGTAAGATAATTACTAGTAGTACCATATACTACTACATGGATTTGACGGAAAGATAAAGATACATACGGATCCATCAACGACATCCTCATGCCCTAGTGCACCGGGTCACCAACCGACGTGTGAGGAGCAGCGGCATTGGCAGCAAGCTCAACGTGCTTCTAAACAATGCCGTCCAAGGTTGCCCTGCGGTCCAAGAAGGTCAGCGTCCGATCGTCCTCCTCTTGCATGTAGTAGTCCTTGTGGACGATTTGCGCATAGACGTGGGTGATTATGTCGATGGTGTCTTGCTGCGCCAGGCGTTGCGCGGCGAGCGCGACCTCGAGGTGGACATTCTCTGGCGTGACTGCGGGCAATCGCAGGGCCACCAGTGCGTCGAAGAGGATGTCACCATAGAGGCAGTTGAGGGTGGCAGGCATTGCAGAGCCTGGGCGCGTGGGCTGGATGCGTACGTCAAGGTCGTTCGCGAGCTTCTTGACGACGGTGAACTTGTCGAGGAAGC
The DNA here is from genome assembly GCA_021605205.1 of Aegilops longissima. NCBI lineage: Eukaryota > Viridiplantae > Streptophyta > Magnoliopsida > Poales > Poaceae > Aegilops > Aegilops longissima. Next base: position 7,964 of record JAHIAM010005252.1, read on the forward strand.
CGACGAGGACCTCGTCGAACAAGGAGACGGAGTTGTCGTCCAAGCGGCCCCTCGCCCTGGCGGCCTCAAGCACTACCTGGAGACATTCCTCGGTGCCGGGCCGCAGGCCGGCGTCGTGGACCATCTGGCACAGCCGGCTGATGCTCGCGCTCATCGCTTCCATGTTAGCTTCTAGTCAACTGATCTTGCGATTGGAGCGATCACTCTTGCCCTTGGGTGCGTAGGTGCGTAGGATTTCATAGATTGGACTGGCGGGAGCCTTTATATGAGAAGTGCAGACTATGTTGAATTCACGTGCGTGTTGGCCATCTACTCCTCGCCCCTCTACTGCACCTTCCTTTGGCTGTATGACAGGTTGGCCAGCCACCCGTTGGGCCCACGTGTCATACACCCAAAGGCAGGTGCAGTAAATCAATGAAGCTGTGTCCCCCTCCGTGCCCGTGCATGCTTTCAATGACTTGAGACTACCAAACATCACATGCAGTGGTTAGTTCATTGCATGTAATCCTATTAAGTAGCAAAAAGACCTTAAGTTATATCGCCGATAGGAATAAAACAATACACCATGTATTTATTTACAAAGGGAGTAGTACATTTTTTGTGACATGCATTACTAGATATTGCTAGTCAAATACTAAATCTTGATGGACGTGGTAGTACTACTTAATCCAGACGGTGGTGCTAGTACTAGTAGTAGTAGTACTCCCAATGTAGTAGCACTGTACTACCCGTTGGTCAAATTATTACGTGCTGCTCCTCACAGTGAAGTGACAAGACCCTACGCCGGAGATGACACCTGAGTATAGGAGCCATGTTTGGCATACCATAGTCAGCCTCACCATCTGCAGTCACTATCATCATGGCTATAGACCTAGCCTGCTTACAACTAGCCGTGTTCGACATAATTTCCCAGGCGTAGATGCCCGTGCATTGCACAGAACACCAAGATTGGGGGGGGGGGGTGGACGACGCCAGCAGCGACCATCTTGCCAGATTTTTCCATGACCTTCTAGATGTGGTGGGGAGGAGATAAGGCTGATTGTGAGAGACAAGGAGTTGTTTGTAAATAGGGAACAAGTGTGGGCATCTTTTTGCAAAACTGGAGAAGTTTGGTTTGTATGTGTCAGATCTAGATCCGACGACTATTGGTGAAAGATGGCAGGCACAACATCATCACCAACTCAGGACCAGTTTGATTCGCAGGATTTTGAAAACGCAGGAATAGGACACGACAATATTACAAGTTTGAAACTGATATTACAAATGTTAGGAGTAATGCTGCACCTACAAAGAGGGAATTACTAGGAAGTTTATGTAAGAACTTCCGTTACTTGTGGATGCAGCATTATCGCAAACTAAAATCCACCGCCCTGACAAGTCACTAATGGGCAAATAAGTTTTCGAGTCTCTGGCCACTTGATGTTTTTAAAACAAATTCAGCTTCTGTGGAGACTTTGTCATTTAGGCTTAGACGCTTGCGGTGATCAACACGCCATTCATTGTTGCGCGAGAACGCCAAACCTCATTACCTTGAGCACACTTGCCTCCGAACAAAGAACTCTGGCCAATTTAATCTCGGATGTGCTGCCTCGGTAGTCGATCAAATCAATTTACGTAAGATGGAGATCAAGGCATTCGATGAGATTGTTATAGTGCAGCACATTTTTCACTTTGGGTCTTTTTATCTGCAAAGAAGAGAACATATTAGAGCAGCTGGCTGTATAAGATTGTCGTGTCATCAAGAGGTACCAATATCATTCGCTCATACGATAGGGTTGGCTGGCTAGTGATATTTTTTTCTCTCTCTCCCTCTCTCTCTCTTTCTCTTTCCTATCATTTACCTAGGAGTACGTGAAGAGCTTGGGCATTTGTTGCCTTCCACTATGTGGCCAATGCCATATTTCACAAAAGTATGCCACATAATACGCATCGATGTCAAATCAAAAGATTTTGGCACCGCTCTCGCGATGTGAGAGAGTTGGCACCGCTGTGCACACAGACCCACATGTATAAACAAATCAATCAAACCAACTACATCAGCCTCTCACTCTCCCAAACAAGTGTCTTTTTATTGCCTCGGTCCTCTCTCTCTCTCTCCCACACAAGTGTTTTTTCATTGTGTGAGTTAATTTGGCACCGGAGCAAAGTAGGTGATTCAGATTGGGGCACCAGGTGAGCAATGGAGGGGCATCGATGCCAAATGCATCAAGAGTGAATTTGGCACGTGTTTTGGCCTACATAGTGGAGGGCCGTTATAGCCCACTTTTGTACTACCTCTTATTTAGTATAAAATTTTGACCATAAATTTACGTAAGAAAATGCCAATGCATGTCACTAAAAATTACACCATTTGAAATTATGTTCAAATACGAATATATAGTTCTTAGTGACATGCATTAACATTTTGTCAGTTAAATCTATGGTTAAATTTTGATACTACATAATAGGAAGAGTAAACCAGGACGAAGGTAGTACTTGCTCTTAGGGTAACCATAGAGTTACTGGAGTAGTCTAAGTTACTTTCCACTATGACTAGCCTAGGCTACTATAGTAGTACAACAAAAAAACGATGCAGGTGATCACGTGAGAAAAAAAATACTAAAAACATTTCTTTCGGTGCAGTGCGTAGATGAGTTTTGAACACTACACTTGTCATCATAATTTGGGAAAATTACGAAAAATTTGAGCTACGTTGTGATTACCATTTAATAATAGGAAAGAAGTTTCACCTCGATGAGTAGCTTCTCCATGCACGGAAAGCATGTAAGGAATCCAACAACTTGATCCAGATTGGGGCCGATAGATTTTATTGCCAAGATCTTCACTGTGCACATAGACCGGGTCAAGCTTGTGGGAATCATTTTCTGGAAGACGGTCGTAAATACATCAAGAAGAAATTTAAATATGTGAATTTCAAGAAGACAGAGAAGAAGATGAGTGTTGTACCTAAACGATTACGGATCCAATAAAGAGTTCGGAGAATTTGGCAGATGAGTGCACCAACGCTGTCAATTTCGGCGCGTCAATGACCCTGATTTTTGTTGGACCTTCTAGATCTGATAAAAGCAATCTCTCAAGGAAAGGCGCATTCTCAATGACCATAACATGGAACAGCTGGAGTGATCTCTTCCCAATTGATGTCTTGTTACGGGGCCAGCAGGACACATAAATCCATCGGAGATTCGTCGAGGCGATATGGAGGCTAATGAACCTGTGGATCTGCTCAAGACGAAGGTACTCGAGCGCAGTACAGCTGCGGAGCAGGTGCTCCATAGCCTTCTTCGAGATGACAACGTCGAAGAGGTCGAGCTGCTTGAGTTGAGGGAGAAGAAGGGCGGCGCGGCATTGTCTGGGAAGATAGCAGGAGCTGAAGGCTGGCTTGGCGCTGGCGTTGGCGTGAGGCGGAGCGCGGACGGTGGCAGAGAGCGACATCATCCAGCTTCAAAGCTGAGCTCCTCGAGCTGATCTAGGGCGGGGGATAAGAACCACTCGCCGAACTTGGGTTGAACCTTGCAGTTGGTACTGAACATGCGGACGTCAAGGCGTCTGGCTGGCATAGGGTGTGATGAAAGGATCTTGGAGACTGTGGCCATGCATTTGCAATCCCCGTCGCAGAGGAAGCTGTCGATGGTGAGGTTGAGGGGGACGCGGCGCCAGAGGGGGCGCCACCACCGGGAGAGCAGGGCGGTCTGCACGGCAGATTTGGTGGCAAGGAGGCCGATGATGACGAGCAGCATGTCGTCGGGGAGGCTGCTGATGAAGTCCAAGCTCGCCGAATGCGGTTTTGGCTCGAGCCTCCTCCGCTTGTTGGCTGCCTCGCCGTGCATCTCAACTGGCGGCGACGCCGGTGTACACGTGTGCTGGTGTGTGTTGTGTGCTGGGTGTGCGCGAGTGCGTCCTTCTGTGCATGCCGCCGCGCAGTGGTGAATTGTGCGCGACTGCGTCCTCCATGCAGAAGACGTGTGTCCTCAATGCACCCTCAATTTAGTAGCGTGCGGGGTGCTACCCCGAGTGGTTTCAACTTTGTTTACTTCACCGCGTGTCAGATGGGCCTCTAGTTTACTTATTTTCATCCACTGCCACATGGGCCAGCACACGAAGATACAGAACACGAGCTGACAAGGCAGCATGTGGACTGGTTGACCGGTCAACTAAACAATATGCGGAGCTATACACTGACACAGTGAGCGTATAATCTGTCGGTATAGAGTGTTCGAGTGTTCGTGTGAGAGGGGAGGCCCATGAGAGATGGCAGAGAGAGAGAGAAAGAGCTACTCCCTCCGTTCGATAATGTAGTTCCAACATTTTTTCAAAAGTCAAACTTTTGAAACTTTGACCAAGTTTATAAAGAAATTACTTATATCTACAATACCAAAGATAAATGATAGTATGAAGTAAGTACATGTTGTGATGAATCTAATGATCTTTCCAGATGTAAATGTTTTTCTCCACATATACCTGGTCAAACTTTTCTAAGGTTTGACTTTTCAAAACATCCATATGCTTATGGACGTGAGAGAGTCCCTAACTAGAGAGAGAGAGAGAGAGTGAGTGAAATAGAAAGAGTGAGTGAAAAAAGTGTGTGTGCGTGTGTGAAAGAGACATGGACAACACTCGATAAAAGTCCAGAAAAAACGTGTGTCTCTTATGCAAACATATCACACATGCATCTTTGACAACGGAAGCAAGGTGAGGAGATAGTGTGTGGTTGTTTGCAACCGAGAGAGCAAGACCCCTAGCACGTGGCCAAGAGGGGTCTGACAAACAAGGGAGAGAGGTCGAGAGAGACGTACGGAGAAAATGTAGACATGGGGAGGAGAGGGTGTATGTTTGTCATAGAGAGATCCCTTGGAGATCGTGATGGGACTACATGGGTGGGAGATCGAGTGACAAGGTGTGTGCACGATAGAAGGTACCCCGAGAGATATCAAGATAGACGTATGGATGGAAGGAGACAATAAGTGTGTTCCTGATGGCTAGTGAGAGATAATCACACTTATGGGGGGGGGTGCTTGCGCCTATGATGGAGTGAGGGATTATGGTACTTATTAGGGGGATGCGTGTCACATAGAGAGAGAACAAGGGCGGAGAGTGCTGGATGGGTCTATATGTATAGCGCGAGCGAGACATGTGTATGTGTGAACTAGGGAGATATAAAGTTTGAGAGAGATTGAGGAGCCCCGATAAGGATGAGTGGTGTGTCAGATAGCTGAGAGGGGGAAAGAGATATTCCATGTGCTTGATAATGCAGTGCATGTAATGTTTTTAGAAGTCAAACTTTGGAAACTTTGATCTGGTTTACACAAGTGTTATTTATATCTTCAATACCAAAGATACATCATACGAAACTACATCTCATGGTGAATCTAATGGTATATGTTTGTCGTTCCAGATGTAATTGTTTTTCTCCACGTACATGGTCAAACTTTGTGATGTTTGACTTTTCAATAAATCAATATGCTATGGACCAAGGAGAGTGCCTAAGTCGAGAGGGATCAAGTGCGTGTGAAGGAGAATGAGTAAGTGTGCAAAAAGAGTATGTGTGTGAAAGAGAAAGTGACAACAAACGATAAACTAGAGAGAGAGTGTGTGTTTTTTCGTTTCTTAGGCGAACATATCACGCATGCATCTCTGCATCTTCGAGATAGAAAAGCGATGCGAGGAGATACACGAAGATAGCTAGTGTGTGATTGTTTGCAACAGAGAGAGACACCCCTATAGCACATGTCCGATAGAGGTCTGGTCAACAAGGAACAAAGGTCGAGAGGGACACATGGGGAGGGCGAGAGCGTGTGTTTGTTATAGAGAGACACCCTCGAGATCGTGAGGGGACTATATGGGTGGGAGATCGAGGGAGGTGCGTGCGCGATAGAAAGATGCCCCGAGAGAAATCGAGATAGACCATGCACATGTTTGTGATGGAGACTAAGATTAGCTATTCATATACATATAGGGGGGACTGCGTGTGCCTACAATTGAGTGAGAGACCATCATACTTGGCTAGCTAGGCATGAGATTGTGTGTGTGTGCGTGTGAGATGGAGAGAGAACGAGGGAGAGAGATAGAGTTTTAGATGGGCCTATCAAGTGCGAGTGTGATATGCATGTGTATGTGTGACCCAGGTAGATGGAGAGTTTGAGAGAGGGGGGAAAGAGCTCCAAGACGAAAGAGTACGGGCAACGAGCAAACGAATTTGTGTGCGTATGATGTGTGCACCCAAGATATCTAGATTGGACTAGAGAATCATACATAGTGTGCGAGAGAGACCTATAGATGGAGTATATATGCATGTGAACTAGAAAGACCCCCCCCCCCCACGCACACACACAAAGAGAGAGAGAGATGGAGAGAAAGAGAGAGGACCAACAAGGTTTGTGTGTTGGATGCGATGAATTGAAGATTGTCGAGAGAGAGAGAGAGAGAGAGAGAGAGAGAGAGAGAGAGAGAGAGAGAGAGAGAGAGAGAGAGAGAGAGAGAGAGCAGGAGTCCGGGAGAGGGAGAGGTCGCGTTTTATGCATCAAAGACTGATATAAACCATGTTTCGATATAAACTTGCTTTCAAATATTTAAATTGGAGAACATGTTGTCTGCAATCCACACATGAACGGATATATGCGTATATCAAACAAGTTCATTAATTTGACTTTCAACATGTTCATGGCGTACTATAATACTGTACAACATGCTATTCGATTGATGTGTTCAATTTAGGATTTAGTTCACTATTTTGACCTGGTGAACGAGCTATTTCATTGAATCGAGATATTTCATTTTGGGTTTGATTCCTGTTTTTGAGTGGGTCAACTATTTGTCATATAGTAAATCGCTAGCAACGAGCATGTAAAAACACATTACTCCCGAGCATCATCTCTCCATCTAAAAAAGAAGTGGCAAGCTAATATTTCTAAATTTGATTCGAATCGACTTGGTAAGGTAGACATGGATGCTCGTTCTCCCAATTTTGAACGAACTGTTAAACATCCTCTGCTCGGTGGAATTCGCCCGAGCAAATAAATGGGAGACACGAAATTACCGTCCTATGTGGGAGACGCATTAATTAGCCCGTTGTGCATCGAGGGTAGGTTCGTAACTTCATCCAAGCGCGCCTTCTCCTCGGCCAAAATGGCATGCCGAATAATTCATAAACCATGGTTGGCAAAACACGCTCTCCTCGCCTGAAATAGCTCGCGCCCACTATTTTAAAACATGCTCTCCTCGTCCGAAATCGCTCGCACCCACTATATTTCAAAACACGCCCTCCTCGCCCGAAATTGCTCCCGCCCACTATTTGGGGAGAAGCAAAGTTACTCTACTATCCCCGACCTTCTGTACACAGACCCAAGCCGAGAAGCCTAAAGGCAGGGGTAGAACTATAACCCCCCACATTTCAGACAAATGCGTCCGTAAAACAAGGTTCCACTCCCCTCCCAATTCCTCCCCCCGTTCATACCTCGTGGGCGCCAAATCACCTTCTCCCCGGAAGCTCCCTTCTCCTGAGCCGCGAAACCTCAGCCCCTCCTCCATGGCGCCCCCACCGCACCAATTTCACATCCGCCCTCCTCCCTAATGCCGGAGATGCTGTCCATTTGCCGTCGTCCACTGGGCCGTGTGCATCTTACTCCGTGTTGCTGGAGCTGCCTCGATGATGGCGTGGGACGATCGAGCAGTTCACCCCGCCGTTGTTCACGGCGCCGGAGCGGCTCCAACTTCGGATCCGTCCAGAGTCCCGGCGCTGCTTCCCGGTAGCCGTCGACCGTCGCGACATTGATGTTTCCCTGCCGCCGGTGGCCACCGCAACCGTGCCAGCCTCACCGACTCGGCAGCTGGACCTGCCTACTTCACCATGCCGCCAGATAGGTCGCACCCTCATCTCAAATCACTTTATTTAGGCGTCTGTTGTCTGACTTTTTATTCTGGGCCAATCGATTCCCAATGGGAAGCAGCACCCCTCGAGGCGGCGGAGCTCCTAGGATGCCGGTTGGCTGGTGTCTAACGTAAGGGTGCGGGGCCGCAAGTTCGCCGTAGAAGCAGCGCTTAGATGGCTATCTTAGAGTTGCGTGGGTTCAAGGTACTGCCGCCGCCGGATCTAGATGACGGGGAGTCTTTGTGGATTGGCCCGGGGGAGGCACAACCACGGCAGTGCAGTGGGGCGGGGAGCAGGGTTTTGGCTAGGGCCACGGATGGCTGAGGCAAGCTGCTCTGCCGTTGGTCGCTGGCTCTTCGGGGAAGATTCCTAACAGTGTCAGCCGGGAGGCACAAGACGGCCATCAAGCCATCTGGCGTAGATCGGACAGTACCAAAATAAAATAAAATCGTGTGACCCAATTTAGTCTCATTCAACAGACGTGTGAACACTCTCGTACCTTGCTGTTGATCTCTTAGTGTATTTCTTCAGATCAAAGAGATGTGTCGTTCTTAACATTATGCGTTATCTGCATCTTCAGCCACACCGTCTTCTGACTCACCGCAGCTGCTCCAACAAGGGAAGCATACACCAGAAGGGAGCTATAGTCCTCACTCAACAGTTCCCTGCATCAAATGCGCATGCCCGACATGGACAGCCACAATAACTGCAGGGCCATCGACAAGTCAGCACATGATGCTCACTCCTATGGATGGCGGCCAGATAGGTTGTACCCTCATCTTACTTGTGTGCAACATTTATGGCTTTGTTATTCATCTAAGCATGGAAAATAGATTATCACATTTCACTATATATTCATGCTGATCTCTTACGGGTCTTGTTCAGGAGTTAACGTTGTTCCATAGTTCAGCTAAGATACTTGTTCTTTAGGTAACGTTGTTCCATAGTTATCATCCATCAGCCAATGCTATCCCACAGGCTGGTGATTATAGTATTATACCACTTCTAGTATTACCTATGTGGTTCTTTAATACTTTTGTGTGCCATCTAGTTAATCTCGAGTACAAACGATACATATTCTGTAGCTTTCATCTGTGTTCTCCCTTTAGTTTTTGAGACCTATTGCTGCTAGTTAACCCAAGTCCTACTATTTATGTCGTCTCCTACAGGCACTCATTACATAAATCTAACTACTAGTTGTCTTCCATGCATGTCAGATATAATTGCACACACTGATATATCCACCAGAACCTCACGGAGCAATGTAAAGGCCAATAAACTTGATGTCAATGATACCCAATATGATGGAACATGTAAAGGCAGTTCTTCAGAAGACTTGCAGAAAGATGTTGAATACTCTTCACCCCACAAGGTCCTTGCTCTAACTTGGCCCGTGATATGGGTACAACATGCATACAATGTCTGGAGTGTATCTACTCATTGCAATGCCATGTGCTTAGCATGCTGATCATGCATGTAAATATGTCATGCCTTCCTGTTTTTCAGTACCTATTCCATTCATGATAACATGTTTTCAAATTCAAGTACTGTCATTCTACTCTATCGCAATGCCATCTGCTTAATTTGGACATCATGCTTCTGAATATCTTATGCATTGTTATTCATTAGTATGTACTTCATCTGTCTACCATACCATGTTTTTTTACATTGAAGTGATGTTCTAGTGCTCTGTTGCAATGCCATCTTAGTTTCCCAATCATACACGTGTATGTTGCCTTAGTTTTTTCTGTACGTATTCTGCTAGCATACAGTTTTACATCCAACTAGTGTTTTTTTACTGTGTTGTCCTGTCGTATCCCTAGCTCTTACACCATACTCCCTCCGTCCGGATTACATGTTGCCGAAATGGATAAAAAAGGATGTATCTAGAACTGAAATACGCCTAGACCCATCCATTTTTTCCGGATGGAGGGAATACATGTCAATATGTCATGCCTTTCTATTCTTCAGTACCTATTCCATCTCTCTGTTGTAGCATGTTTTATAATTGAAGCACCATTCTTCTATACAAGGCATGCAAGGGGAAGACGACTATGTTAGAATCTGAAGGGTTACAAACCAGGTCTTTGCAAAAGATCCAAATGCCAGGAGATAATAAACCAACTCCAGTTTTATAGATACTTCTCCAAAGACAGAGAAACCCAACTCCTCACGATTATAAGCAGATTCCAGTGGCCAAAGAACTAGTCCACTCTAGTCCAACAAAAATATGTCAACTCCATTCTAAGAAGCGTGTGCATATCCTTGCATCATGAAATTTGATAGCATGCTGATCATATTTTATACATGTTTCTTACCCATCTCACTTTTAGAAAATAAGCTTAATAGATAGAAGAATTTATGCCTTTGGTATAAATGCTGTGAGGAAAGATTCTTGCAGAATTCTCCGTACTCAATGCAGATGTAAGTACTGTTGTATATCACTATATTTTTACATTAGCATGTATTTTGTTAATCGGCGTGAATCCAACCTTTATCTGATCTAAATTTAGTTGTAGCAAAATGTATGATTAAAGGCCACAATGTTGATTTTTGCAAGGAAAACTGCCTGGTAGTTTTGCATCTGAGCTGCATGAGTGTACTATCTCATATCGATGGGTTTGATTACTTTGGTTATGCGGTGGGTTTTGGTGTTTTTTACTTGTGTTGTCTGTCAGTATACCTAGCTCTTACATCATACCCCCTCCGTCCGGATTACATGTCGCAGAAATGGATAAAATTGGATGTATCTAGAACTGAAATACGCCTAGACCCATCCATTTATTTCCGGATGGAGGGAATACATGTCAATATGTCATGCCTTTCTATTCTTCAGTACCTATTTCATCTCTGCTGCAGCATGTTTTATAATTGAAGCACCATTCTTCTATATAAGGCATGCAAGGGGAAGATGGCTATGTTAGAATCTGAAGGGTTACAAACCAGGTCTTTGCAAAAGATCCAAATGCCAGGAGATAATAAACCAACTCCATTTTCATAGATACTGCTCCAGCACAGAGAAACCCAACTCCCATCGATAATAAGCAGATTCGGTGGCCAAAGAACTAGTCCGCTCCAGTCCAGCAAAAGAATGTCAACTCCATTCTAAGAAGCGTGTGCGTATCCTCGCATCATGAAATTTTATAGCATTCTGATCATATTTTCTTCATGTTTCTTACCCATCTCTCTTTTCGAAAATAAGGTTAAATGATAGAAGATTTCCTTGATTGGGATTGTATCAGAGGAAAATATCTTGCGGGAATTCTCTGTGCTCCAATGCTGGTGTAAGTACATGTTGCATATCACTATATTTTTACATCAGCATGTATTTTGTTAATCGGCGTGAATCCAACCTTTGTCTGATCTAAAGTTAGTTGCAGCAAATGTTAAAGGCGCCAATGTTGATTTTTGTAAAGAAAACTGCCTTGTAGTTTTGCATACTAAGTTGCATGAGTGTACTATCTCATATCATGCACATTACTGAATTGTAGTGCTGCTCTGGTTGCCCATTCATTCATTGTGTCAATGTTGCTTTCGTATTACCTTACCTGGCTGATGATAGTTGTGCCATATTGTGTTAATTTGGTGTTGGCTAGTTACCCAAACGTTCGTTGTGCCAATGTTGCTTTCCTATTATCTGACTTGGCCAATGATAGCAATGCTAGTGTCTTAATTTGGTGCAGGCTGCTGAAGATAAGACAAACTCTGAAAATAGCAGGGCAACCCCATTGTTTCTTTCCAATAAATCTAGGCCAGGTAATATGCCAATAACTAATGATTAATCTGTTTGGTTCCCCTCTAATTTATGTTATGATGCAGTGGTCGAGACACTCTCCACTATCAATAATACAAGCCTGCCAAAATCGCCATCTGAATCTGTTCAGTATCCTCTATCTCGAATGCAACAGAAAAAAGTATGTTTGTGAACCAATTAATGGCTGAAGGAATGATAGAAATGGTGGAGGAATCAGAGGTGCAGAGTCGTGCGACACAACAACTGATCAATGTTTTCAGAGACAGTGTAGCAAAGCAGCAAGAACTTGCCCACATGCTTATGGGCGTCATCCGTGCTGAGGTTGCAGATTGTGACGTTGTAGATCGTTAGGTTCTGTTCATTTATTTGCACTGGCATCATTCTTTGATTGCCCATTGGACGTAATTTCCTGTAATATATGCTCGATGTGCAACGTTTTTCCCTGTATGCCGTACCTTTGCTTGATCGGTTTTGGTCCTGTGCATAATTGCTCGTCGTAATGGGCTCAAATTATCTAATTTGGCCTAAAGACATGTGCGGACTTTAGTGGGCCCATTAAGTTAATGGGCCGTTACCAGGCCAAAAGTTAATGGTCGGCCCTCTTAACTCCCTGGTCGTTAACAGGCTGACATCGAAGCGGGCAACAGGTGGGCCCAATTGATTTCACATGCCGTTAATAGGTCGTTACTAAGTTCGGGCTACATATGGCCCAACTATACTGTGGGCCTTTAGCAGGCCGAAAGAGACAGCGGGCTTGTACTGGACTATGTAGAGCACGTGCTGCTAAGAGGTCGAAAGTCAGGTCGTATTGTAAATGGCCCAACTGTGTTGTGGGCCTTTAGCAGGCCGAAAGAGAAACCGGGCTGCTATTGGGCCATGAAGGGCATGGGCCGTTAAAAGGCCAAAACTCAGGTCTGACTACAAATGACCCAACTCATTTATGCTCCGTTAACAGGCTGAAAGGCACACAGGGCCGGGAATTGGCCCAACACTTAAATGGGTTGCCAAAAGGCCAAAACTCAGGTCCGACTACAAATGGCCCAATAGATATATGGGCCGTCACCAGGCTGAAAGACACACCGGGTCGGAAATTGGCCAAACACTTAGATGGGTCGCTAAAAGGCCGAAACTCAGGTCCGACTACAAATGGCCCAACTGATTTATGGGCCGTCAATAGGCTGAAAGACACACCGGGCCGGAAATTAGCCCAAGATTTAAATGGGTCGCTAAAAGGCCGAAAGATGTACATCGTGAAAATTGGCCCATCCACTGAATGGGTCGTTAACAGGCCAAAATCTCATCGGGCCGATATTGAGCCCAAATATATAGCGGGTTGTTAACAGGCTCGAACTAACGATGGGCTGCAATGGTGTCAAATCTTTAACGGGTCGTTGACGGGCCGAATTGGCAGATCTCGTATGGGCCATAGGCTTAAATGGACCTGACACAAGTAGGCCTTATATGGGCTGGCCTGCTATTTTTTACTGGGCCGGCCTTTTTCACCGGAATGGGCCACTGTTGGGCCGTGCCACGTGTCGACCTATCATAGGCGCCTCCTGTCCAATGAGTGGATGACATCTGTCCCAACAGTGAGGCAACACGTGTTTCCTCCGGCCAATGATGATTTTACACGTGGAAAATCCCCATTGGTCTGGGCTGTTAACGGGTTATCGGATTCAAAACCAGACCCGATAGCTTAACGGGATCCATTATGGTGGATGCCACATGCCGGTCACCCTTGACGAAAGCACTCCTGTGACGCACGATTTATCGTCATGGAAGTGGACACTTCCGTGATGATAATTTTGGTAATGTCATGGAACACTTCTAAGACAGCACAGGTATGACTATCTTGATTCTGTCATAAATTTTTCATGGATGTACATGCATGACAGAAAACGCGACCTACTGTGACAAACATGTATCATCACGGAAGTGTATTTTTTTGTAGTGTATGCTTGTTTTGCCTTCCAATGCTAGTTGATTATTGTTCCCATAAGTTGTTTGCTCACAAAATCCCTATGCATAGGAAGTGGATTAGACTTAAATGTGCTAGTCATATTCTTCATGATGCTCTCTTTATGTTTCAACTCTTATCTTTTATGTGAGCATCATTAAAATCATCATGCCTAGCTAGGGGCGTTAAACGTTAGCGCTTCGTTGGGAGGTGTCGGATCACGGGTTCCGGCAAAACCCTCAAGGTTCGAACACTGGGGTGCGCAAGGAGATTTCCTCCCTACCGGTCTACGCCCTAGCTCGCTAAGATCTTGCAGACGAACTCGAAGAACTCACAACACAAAGACACAAGATTTATACTGGTTTGGACCACCGTTGTGGTGTAATACCCTACTCCAGTGTGGTGGTGGATGGATTGCCTCTTGGGCTGATGATGAATAGTACAAGGGGAAGAACAACCTCCTGAGGTTGAGGTGTTCTTGTGCTTGGGTATGACTAGGGTTAGCTCAGGGTCTCATTGGTCTCATTGGGTTGCCTCTACTGTGGTGGTTATAGTTCCACTTACATAGGCCTTGGTCCTCTTCCCAAATATTGAGCGGGAAGGGAGCCAACAACGGCTAATTTGAAATGGGACATCTAGTACAGCTTATCCTGACAAAAGCGGTCTTCGCCTGCAAAAGGCTCTGGTGGTGACGCTATCTTGGGCTCCATGGTGACCTCCATACTGCCGTCCCGCTGGTCTTGATCTCGTTGCACCGATATGGAAACCTTTGCCTAATGCCTCAGTACTCCGCGCCTGCGCTTGCCTCCTTAGCACCAAAGAGGAAACAAGGACCCTGCGTGCGCTGGCGCCCGCCTGGTCTTGATCGTCATGGCTCACGTCACGAGAGCCTCGCGAGGTTCACCCTGCCTTGATATCTCCTCTCCTCACGAGGCAGCCTGATGAAGCCACTCCTGAGGAGGTCTTGGGTCGTTCGCCTCGTGAAGCTTGGCCCCTCGTGAGGGTCTTGAGTGTCTCGCTGATGAAGTTGGGTTGTACAGGCCTGCTATCATAGCCACGCTGTGGGCCGCAGGCAGGCAAGTCTGGGGACCCCCGTTCCCAGAACGCCGACAGTAGCCCCCGGGCTTGGCTTCGAGGCGAAGCCAAGGGTCAAGCACGGAGCACCGCGGGCCCCAAAAGCCTGCGGCCTCGGTCGACACGTGGCGGTTGATTGGACATGGGCGTCTCCGCTTCCCCACGCTGCCTCGGCAACTGCTCGACTTTTCAAGTACCTACGACGTGCAAGGAAAGTCATCATTACCTGTGGTCGTGGGAGGCGCTGGTTGGCCTTCTCCTGCTATAAATGGGGAGGGGGGCAGAGCCCCTGTCGCCCATCCCTTCGCAGTTCGCTTGCTTCTCCCTCCTTGCTCCTCTGCTAGCAACAATGGCGCCCATCCGAAGGTTTTCCACTGAAGAGAAAGGAAAAGTTCCCCGCGATGATCCAGGGCCGCTTCCGCCGAAGAAGAGGCCGGTTCACCGTCATGACGAAGCGGCGATGCAGGTGGTGATGAGGCCCTGGTGCGAGCGGCCTCCTCCAGGGTACCCGCTACCCTTGTACGCCCGAGCCGAGGGCTCAGAAGGAAGGAGCGACGAGCGGCGCCGCCCGCGCCGCGTCCGCGGTCGCCGTGCGATGGCGGCACGCGCTGTTGCTCCCGGAGTCCACGCTGCGGATTCTTCGCGCGAGCTTGTGCTATGGGCGCTGATGCCCCCAAGCTCTTGGATCCACTTCCCGCGGTTCTTCTCTGACGTGATGCCGCCGAGGGGGGGCCCTCAAGCTCAGGTTGCAGCATGCTGACTGCAACGCTCTGGTGAGCGGAGCAGAGATCGAAGCGGTCCCCAACGGCAAGATCTTCATGACCCGCGGCTGGGGTGAGCTCGCGCAGGTTTGTCGTGCGAGAGGCGCACTCGCGATGGAGTATGAGGGTGCCTCCATGCTTTTCTTCAAGGCCTTCGACGCGGAGGGCCGCCGCCTGGAGTGTTTCCCTAAAGGGGAGCGCCGGGATGACGCGTGCTCCGCTCGTGGCTACTCCAGCAGCAGCCCCTGGGAGTCCAGCGGTTCTTCCGACCTCTACGAGACTCCGGAGACGAGCGACGACAGCTACGTCCCCCCGAGCTCTCGCCGCGCCCGGAGCCGGGCTGCAGCGTCTAGCCGCCGCCACCGCTGATCTGGATGGGGTCATCGTCGGCCTCCCGTGGCCCACTATTGATGATGGCGTCCACCACGGGAGGGTGTAGATAGGATTCCTCTAAGTTTTCGTCTTGTGTTCCCTGCGAAGAATCATGGAGTACCCCGTGGGGGCATGTAAAGGGTTTGTAATGTCTTTTGTGTACGTCTTCCTTGTAATGAAAATTTGTGAACGCATGTCCTGTTAAGGCTCAGTCTCCCCTTTCCAACCTCGTGATAGCTTGCTGCTCTACGCTGACAGGTCCCGGTCCCCAGGCAGGCTACAGCCGTCGCTGGTATGCCAGGTCGCGTGCCGTGGTCAAGGCCAGGAGGTGTGCGGCCCGAGGTCCAGTAAGAGCCCCTGTGCGCGATGCTCAGGAGGTCCCCTAGCGCTCAAGCAGCCATGGTAAGGCAAGAAAGGGAGGTGACGTGGCCGCAACAGGGCTGCAGCGCGCGTGACCCTTAGGCTCCATCAATCAGTCAATCTGAGCGCGAGACTTATCTTGGCGGTTTGGGGTCGATTCCTTGCGATGCGCCAGGCTGGCGCGCAAGCTTCTGCAGCATAGCTAGGTCGGGCCCATACGAGTCTCCCTCCTCTCGTGCTCTCCTTAGTGCTCTATGTCCTCAGGTCCCGGCCCTCGAGCAGGCTCAGTCGCCGCTGGTATGCCAGGTCGCGATGTTGTGGTCAAGGCCAGGGGGTGAGGGCTGGAGAGCCAGTAAGAGCTCCTAAGTCGCTATGCTCAGGAGCCCCCCTTTTAACGCCCAAGCGAATTGCACGGGAGAAGAGGAAGCTCGCGGTGCCGCCTGCTATCCTCCTCACAAGATCCATGCGAACCAGCATAAGGAGAAACACGGTTTGCTGTTATGGTTGCCGGCCTGCCACCGGCTACTCCGCGAAGAAGTGGAGGCACTGAGGGCCTGGTGAGGTGACGTGCGCGGAGCGTGCTGATACCTCTCCAACGTATCTATAATTTTTGACTGCTCCATGCTATATTATCTACTATTTTGGACCATATTGGGCTTTATTTTCCACTTTTATATTACTTTTGGGACTAACCTATTAACCGGAGGCCCAGCCCAGATTTGCTATTTTTTTTCCTATTTCACTGTTTCGAAGAAACGGAATATCAAACGGAGTCCAAACGGAATGAAACCTTTGGGAACGTGATTTTCTCATCGAATAAGATCCAGGAGACTTGGACCCCACGTCAAGAATGAAGGGAGGCGGCCACGAGGGTGGAGGGCACGCCCCCCTGCCTCATGGGCCCTCCTTTGCTCCACCGATGTACTTCTTCCTCCTATATATACCTACGTACCCCCGACGATCAGATACGGAGCCAAAAACCAAATTCCACCGCCGCAACTTTCTGTATCCACGAGATCCCATCTTGGGGCCTGTTCTGGAGCTCCACCGGAAGGGGAATCCACCACGGAGGGCTTCTACATCATCATAGCCTCTCCGATGAAGTGTGAGTAGTTTACTTCAGACCTTCGGGTCCATAGTTAGTAGCTAGATGGCTTCTTCTCTCTTTTTGGATCTCAATACAATGTTCCCCCCCCCCCCTCTCTTGTGGAGATCTATTCGATGTAATCTTTTTTTTTTGCGGTGTGTTTGTTGAGATCGATGAATTGTGGGTTTATGATCAAGATTATCTATGAGCAATATTTGAATCTTCCCTGAATTCTTTTATGTATGATTGGTTATCCTTGCAAGTCTCTTCGAATTATCCGTTTGGTTTGCCAACTAGGTTGGTAGTTCTTGCAATGGGAGAAGTGCTTAGCTTTGGGTTCAATCTTGTGGTGTCCTTTCCCAGTGACAGTAGGGGCAGCAAGGCACGTATTGTATTGTTGCCATCGAGGATAACAAGATGGGGTGTTTATCATATTGCATGAATTTATCCCTCTACATCATGTCATCTTGCTTAAGGCATTACTTTGTTTTCATTAACTTAATACTCTAGATGCACGCTGGATAGCGGTCGATGAGTGGAGTAATAGTAGTAGATGCAGGCAGGAGTCGGTCTACTGGTCTCGGACGTGATGCCTATATAAATGATCATACCTAGATACTCTCATAACTATGCTCAATTCTGTCAATTGCTCAACAGTAATTCGTTCACCCACCGTAAAATACTTATGCTCTTGAGAGAAGCCACTAGTGAAATCTATGCCCCCCGGGTCTATTCTCTATCATACCAATCTTCCATCACTTTATTATTGCTTTGCTTTTTTACTTTGCTTTTTATTTTACTTTGCATCTTTATACCAAAAATACCAAAATATTATCTATCATCTCTATTAGATCTCACTCGTAAGTGACCGTGAAGGGATTGACAACCCCTAATCGCATTGGTTGCGTTGAGCTATTTGTTTTGTGTAGGTACGAGGGACTTGCGTGGCATCCTCTGGATTGATACCTTGGTTCTCAAAACTGAGGGAAATACTTACGCTACTCGCTGCATCATCCTCTCCTCTTCAGGAAAACCAACGCAAGCTCAAGGCGTAGCAAGAAAGATTTCGGCGCCGTTGTCGGGAGTCTACATAAAAGTCAACATACCAAGTACCCGTCACAATCCCTTATCTCCCGCATTACATTATTTGCCATTTGCCTCTCGTTTTCCTCTCCCCCACTTCACCCTTGCCGTTTTATTCGCCCCCTCTTTTCTGTTTGCCTTTCTTTTGCGTTTGCCTTTTTGTTTGCTCGTGTGTTAGTTCGCTTGCTTGTCGTTATGGCTAGTCTTATATCTTCTCCGTTGTCTCCCGAGAATGAAGTTCTAAATTTTAAGCAAAGGAAGGGAGAAAATCTAAAAGACGCTTGGTATAGAATTTGCAATGCTCAAAATAGATCTACCAGGAAGCAATCTACCTCAGTTCTTCTCCGCAATTTTATGTAGGTGCTAATCCTTGGTATAGATATATCCTCGATACCATTACCGGAGGGAATTTATTGGGTAGCCATACTTTTGATTCTTATAATGCTATGATAGATTTATTTGGCTCACCACCTCTTTTGGTTAATGGAACTATTTTAACTTTGGAGCATGTAATGCAAAGACTTGAAATTATTGAAAATAAAGTTGCTACCGTTGAGTTAATTGAAAATCTAGATAAAAAGATCCACAATCAAATTACCCAATATGGATCTAAGGTAGGAGTAACTTTG
Source organism: Aegilops longissima (assembly GCA_021605205.1). Taxonomy (NCBI): domain Eukaryota; kingdom Viridiplantae; phylum Streptophyta; class Magnoliopsida; order Poales; family Poaceae; genus Aegilops; species Aegilops longissima. The sequence goes on from JAHIAM010005252.1 coordinate 26,905, forward strand.
AAAAATATTAAGGAGAAAGAACCCATAGTTAATGAGAAAATAAATCAAGATTCCTCTAGAATTGATAAACTTGAGGGTATCATTACCAACTTGGGAACCGCTTTTTCTTCCATAAAAAATACTCCAAGTCCACCTACTAAAATTGCTAAGCTCATGTATGTTCCTAAGAACAAGGGTGAATCCTCTAGTAAGGAAACTGCGGATCTTAAATCTATAAGTATTCATCCCAATCTTTTTGCTATCATTAAGGAACCATTTGCTACGAATGAATTTTTCGATCTTTTGCCTAAAAATTTGATAATTACTAGAAAGAAAGAAATTTCTAAGGAAGGTATATGCCTCGTTGAAGAATTGCCTACCAAAGACGGCAATACCTAGATCTATCCTTGCTTTTATGCCTAGCTATGGGCCTTAAACGATAGCGCTTGTTGGGAGGCAACCCAATTTTATTTTTAGTTTTTTGCTTTTGTTTATGTTTAGGAATAAATAATCCATCTACCTTATGTTTAGATGTGGTTTTATGTTTTAATTAGTGTTTTTGCCAAGTTAAACCTATAGGATCTTCTTGGATGATAGTTATTTGATCTTGCTGTAATTTCCAGAAACTTTCGGCTCACGAAAATAATTCTTAAAAATCACCAGAACGTGATAAAATAGCGATTCCAATTGCTTCTGATCAATAAACAAATTTCCTAGGTCTTCCTATTTTGTCTGAATGTTTGGAGTAACAGAAGTTTGCGTTAGTTACAGATTACTACAGACTGTTCTGTTTTTGACAGATTCTGTTTTTCGTGTGTTGTTTGCTTATTTTGATGAATCTATGGCTAGTAAAATAGTTTATAATCCATAGAGAAGTTGGAATACAGTAGGTTTAACACCAATATAAATAAATAATGAGTTCATTACAGTACCTTGAAGTGGTCTTTTGTTTTCTTTCGCTAACGGAGCTCACGAGATTTCTGTTGAGTTTTGTGTTTTGAAGTTTTTAAGTTTTGGGTGAATTTTTTTGATGGATTATGGAACAAGGAGTGGCAAGTGCCTAAGCTTGGGGATGCCCATGGCACCCCCAAGATAATCCAAGGACACCAAAAATTCAAAGCTTGGGGATGCCCCCGGAAGGCATCCCCTCTTTCGTCCACTTCCATCGGTAACTTTACTTGGAGCTATATTTTTATTCACCACATAATATGTGTTTTGCTTGGAGCGTCTTGTATGACTTGGGTCTTTGTTTTTTAATTTACCACAATCATCATTGCTGTACACACCTTTTGAGAGAACCATACATGAACTGGAATTTGATAGAATACTCTATGTGCTTCACTTATATCTTTTGAGCTATATAATTTTGCTCTAGTGCTTCACTTATATCTTTTAGAGCACGGTGGTGGATTTGTTTTATAGAAACCTTTGATCTCTCATGCTTCACTTAGATTATTTTGAGAGTCTTAAATAGCATGGTAATTTGCTTAATAATAATATGATTGGTATTCAAGATTTACAAAACTTTCTTTTGACTGCGTTGAATACTAAGAAAAGTTCGATGCTTGATAATTGTTTTGAGATATGGAGTTAGTAATATTAGAGTCATGCTAGTTGAGTAGTTGTGAATTTGAGAAATACTTGTGTTAGAGTTTGTGATTCTCGTAGCATGCACGTATGGTGAACCGTTATGTGATGAAGTCGGAGCATGATTTATTTATTGATTGTCTTCCTTATGAGTGGCGGTCGGGGACGAGCGATGGTCTTTTTCCTACCAATATATCCCCCTAGGAGCATGCGCGTAATACTTTGCTTTGATAACTTATAGATTTTTGCAATAAGTATATGAGTTATTTATGACTAATGTTGATTCCATGGATTATACACACTTTTCTCACCCTTCCACCATTGCTAGCCTTTCTAATACCGCGCACTTTTCGCCGGTATCATACACCCACCATATACCTTCCTCAAAACAGCCACCATACCTACCTATTATGGCATTCCCATAGCCATTCCGAGATATATTGCCATGCAACTTTCCACCGTTCCGTTTATTATGACACGCTCCATCATTGTCATATTGCTTAGCATGATCATGTAGTTGACATCGTATTTGTGGCAAAGCCACCGTTCATAATTCTTTCATACATGTCACTCATGAATCATTGCATATCCCGGTACACCGCCGGAGGCATACACATAGAGTCATATTTTGTTCTAAGTATCGAGTTGTAATTGTTGAGTTGTAAGAAAAATAAAAGTGTGATGATCATCATTTTTAGATCATTGTCCCAAGTGAGGAAAGGATGACGGAGACTATGATTCCCCCACAAGTTGGGATGAGACTCCAGACGAAAAAAAGAAAAAGAAAAGAGGCCATAAAAGAGAGAGAGAAAAAGCCCAAATAAAAAAATGAGAGAAAAAGAGAGAAGGGACAATGTTACTATCCTTTTACCACACTCGTGCTTCAAAGTAGCACCGTGATCTTCATAATAGAGAGTCTCTCGTTTTGTCACTTTCATATACTAGTGGGAATTTTTCATTATAGAACTTGGCTTGTATATTCCAATAATGGGCTTCCTCAAATTGCCCTAGGTCTTCGTGAGCAAGCGAGTTGGATGCACACCCACTTAGTTTCTTTTGTTGAGCTTTCATATACTTATAGCTCTAGTGCATCCGTTGCATGGCAATCCCTACTCACTCACATTGATATTTATTGGTGGGCATCTCCATAGCCCGTTGGTACGCCTAGTTGATGTGAGACTATCTTCTCCCTTTTTGTCTTCTCCACAACCACCATCCTATTCCACATATAGTGCTATATCCATGGCTCACGCTCATGTATTGCGTGAAGATTGAAAAAGTTTTGAGAATGTCAAAAGTATGAAACAATTGCTTGGCTTGTCATCGGGGTTGTGCATGATTTAAATACTTTGTGTGGTGAAGATAGAGCATAGCCAGACTATATGATTTTGTAGGGATAACTTTCTTTGGCCATGTTATTTTGAGAAGACATAATTGCTTTGTTAGTATGCTTGAAGTATTATTATTTTTAAGTCAATATTAAACTTTTGTCTTGAATCTTTCAAATATGAATATTCATGCCACAATTAAGAAGAATTACATTGAAATTATGCCAAGTAGCACTCCACATCAAAAATTCTATTTTCATCATTTACCTACTCGAGGACGAGCAGGAATTAAGCTTGGGGATGCCTGATACGTCTCCAACGTATCTATAATTTTTTATTGCTCCATGCTATATTATCTACTATTTTGGACCATATTGGGCTTTATTTTCCACTTTTATATTACTTTTGGGACTAACCTATTAACCGAAGGCCCGGCCAGATTTGTTGTTTTTTGCCTATTTCAGTGTTTCGAAGAAACGGAATATCAAACGGAGTCCAAATGGAATGAAACCTTTGGGAATGTGATTTTCTCACTGAATATGATCCAGGAGACTTGGACCCCACGTCAAGAAAGAAGGGAGGCGACCACGAGGGTGGAGGGCGCGCCCCCTGCCTCGTGGGCCCCCCTTTGCTCCACCGACGTACTTCTTCCTCCTATATATACCTACGTACCCTCGAACGATCAGATACGGAGCCAAAAACCTAATTCCACCGCCGCAACTTTCTGTATCCACGAGATCCCATCTTGGGGCATGTTCCAGAGCTCCGCCGGAAGGGGAATCCACCACGGAGGGCTTCTACATCATCATAGCCTCTCCGATGAAGTGTGAGTAGTTTATTTCAGACCTTACGGTCCATAGTTAGTAGCTAGATGGCTTATTCTCTCTTTTTGGATCTCAATACAATGTTCTCCCCCTCTCTCGTGGAGGTCTATTCGATGTAATCTTATTTTTGCGGTGTGTTTGTTGAGATCGATGAATTGTGGGTTTATGATCAAGATTATCTATGGGCAATATTTGAATCTTCTCTGAATTCTTTTATGTATGATTTGTTATCTTTGCAAGTCTCTTCGAATTATCCGTTTGGTTTGGCCAACTAGATTGGTAGTTCTTGCAATGGGAGAAGTGCTTAGCTTTGGGTTCAATCTTGCGGTGTCCTTTCCGGTGTGATGAGGGGCAGCAAGGCACGATTGTATTGTTGCCATCGAGGATAACAATATGGGGTTTTTATCATATTGCATGAATTTATCCCTCTACATCATGTCATCTTGCTTAAGGCATTACTCTATTTTCATTAACTTAATACTCTAGATGCATGCTGGATAGCGGTCGATGAGTGGAGTAATAGTAGTAGATGTAGGCAGGAGTCGGTCTACTTGTCTCGGACGTGATGCCTATATGCATGATCATACCTAGATACTCTCATATCTATGCTCAATTCTGTCAATTGCTCAACAGTAATTCGTTCACCCACCGTAAAATACTTATGCTCTTGAGAGAAGCCACTAGTGAAATCTATGGCCCCCGGGTCTATTCTCTATCATATCAATCTTCCATCACTTTATTATTGCTTTGCTTTTATATTTTGCTTTTTATTTTACTTTGCATATTTATACCAAAAATACCAAAAATATTATCTATCATCTCTATCAGATCTCACTCTCGTAAGTGACCGTGAAGGGATTGACAACCCCTAATCGCGTTGGTTGCATTGAGCTATTTGTTTTGTGTAGGTACGAGGGACTTGCGCATGGCCTCCTACTGGATTAATACCTTGGTTCTCAAAAATAGAGGGAAATACTTACACTACTCTCCTGCATCATCCTCTCCTCTTCGGGGAAAACCAACGCAAGCTCAAGCCGTAGCAAGAAGGATTTCTGGCGCCGTTGCCGGGGAGTCTACGCAAAAGTCAACATACCAAGTACCCATCACAATCCCTTATCTCCCGCATTACATTATTTGCCATTTGCCTCTCGTTTTCCTCTCCCCCACTTCACCCTTGTCGTTTTATTCACCCTCTCTTTTCCGTTTGCCTTTCTTTGCGTTTGCCTTTTTGTTTGCTCGTGTGTTAGTTCACTTGCTTGTCGTTATGGCTAGTCTTATATCTTCTCCGTTGTCTCCCGAGGGAGCACACCGCATCTCTTTCTTCGCATGGGACTGTGATGATTCCGCCGCTTCCCGGCATCTTGAGGATGTTGTAGCCGTGGTGGGTCACTGCCATGAACTTGTCCAGGGCTGGATACCCTAGGATGGTGTTGTATGGCAGCCGGATGTGCGCGACGTCGAAGTCGATGAGCTCGGTGTGGTAGTTCTTGCGTTCTCCTAAGGTGACAGGGAGGCGAACCTACCCTATCGGTGTGGTGGAGCCGTCGGTCACTCCTGAGAAGGGCTTGGTAGGCTGAAGCTGGTCATATGTCACTTGGAGGTTGTCGAACGTGTCGACGGACAGGACGTTGAGCCCCGCGCCACCGTCGACGAGAGTCTTGGTGACTTGCACGTTGCTGATAACTGGTGAGCAAAGCATCGGGAGGGCGCCAGCGGTGGATGCGCACTTGAGCTGATCTTCCGAGTTGAAGGTGATGGCGCACTGGGACCACCTAAGTGGGCGCGTGACTTCAAGCTTGGGGAGGACTGCATTCTCTTCACGAGCAAACTGTTTGAAGATACGCTGCGAGGCTGGGGCCTAGGCTCCGCCCAAGATGCATGTGATAGCGTGCGGCTCCTGGAAGCCCCCAGCCCCCTCGTCTTGATGGTGGTCGTCATTCCTTCTTGGTGGTGGTGGCAGCGGGGGAAGACCGGCGTTGCCCTGAGGACGATCCTCACGAGGCTGGTCCCTCTAGGCGCACTCGCGAGGATGATACTGCCAGCGGTCCTCACAAGGCCTGTCGCGCCACTCCTGGCGTGGGCCACGGTCGTCCCAGCGCCAGCCAGCACGTCCTCCTCCTTGGCTGTAGCCCCGGTCGCCGCGCTCGGGGTGTCGACGGAAGCGTCCTTCATGAATGGCTCTGAGCTCTTGACAGTCGCTGGTGTTGTGGGTATTCAGGTTGTGGAAGGCGCAGAACGGTCGGCTGCTCTTGGATGACTCGGCCTGATCTCTGCCTCGCTTGGTGTCTGGCTCCGCCGCAAGCACGGCTGCTTCCTTGCGCTTCACGTCCTTGGACTTGGCTTTCTTCTCCTCCGGGCCTGCAGCTGGCAGCTCGAGGAGGGAGAGGCGCCCTTCCTCAGCTCTTGTGCACTCGGTCGCCAGGTTGAACAACTCCTGAGATGTGCACAGCTCCTCATGGATAGTTAGCTCTTCCTTCATCTTGATGTCGCGGACGCCGTCAGAGAACGCGGAGATAATGGCCTTGTCCGTGACCTTGGGGATCTTGAGGCGAGTGTTATTGAAGCGCTGGATGTACTTTTGGAGGGTCTCTCCTGGTTGTTGCTTGATGCCGTGCAGGTCACTCACGGCCGGCCGGCGGTCGCGAGTGCCCTGGAAGTTGGCGACGAAGCGGTCGCGCATCTCGTCCCAGGAGGAGATCGAGCCCTGAGGCAGGTTCAGGAGCCATGAACGGGCACCGTCTTTGAGTGCCATAGGGAACCAGTTCGCCATGACTTTGTCATCGCCGTTGGCCGCCTCGATGCTCAGCTCATAGAGCTGCAAGAACTCCGCGGGGTCGAGGGTGTCGTCGTAGCGAGGAGGCAGATCTGGCTTATACTTGCCCGGCCAGGCGACGCTACGCAGCTCGGGGGTGAAGGCGCGGCAACCTGCCATTGTCGCCGGGGCCCGTCTTGGAGGTAGAGCCTGGTCTTGACGCCCATGCGCCGGTACGTCAAGCGGCGCGGGGGCCTGCCGCGGCAGACGATCCTGGCGCGGTGGTGCGAGGAGTGGCGGAGCGTTCTCTTGCGGTCGAGGAACTTCTTGGAAGCTTCCTTCTTCACACGCGGGCGCCGGATGTGGCGGATCGCGTCGCGGTGGCACACGCCTTGGTGCCAAGGCGCCATCTTGGGGCAGAGGCGGTGGAGGCGCTCTGCGAGCTGCGTCGCCCAAAGCAGGCGGAGGGCCAGGCGGAGAGAGGGACGACGCAGGGGAGCCCCCTGCGGCGCGGACAAGCTCGGCGATACGGTCGAGCCAGTCCTCTTAGAGGTCGTCGACCGGGCGGCAGTGCAGGAGTTTGTGCGCCATGAGGAGTGCGGCCCATGCATCCATGGGGGCGCGACGAGCGTGGGATGATGAACCGGCCGGGGTCAGCGATGGAGCGGCGGTGCGGCCGTCCGGCCGCACCGAGGGGTGCAACGAGGACGCCTGCTGCTCGTTCCCCGTCGGGCCGGTTGCAGCATTGGCGGTGGGAGACAGAGAACGGCGAGGTGGCCCACCGAAGCGAGCCGTTCGAGCGACGCGGGTGGCTAGGGCAGCCCGGCGCTCAACGCGTGCACGGCTAGCGTCCACCATGGAGACAACGGAATGACTGGACGCGAACGACGGAAAGGAAGCTCCAGCGCACCCCTTCCTGGTGCGCCAAATGTCGGATCACGGGTTCCGGCAAAACCCTCAAGGTTCGAACATTGGGGTGCGCACGAAGATTTCCTCCCTACCGATCTATGCCCTAGCTCGCTAAGATCTCGCGGACGAACTCGAAGAACTCACAACACAAAGACACAAGATTTATACTAGTTAGGGCCACCATTGTGGTGTAATACCCTACTCCAGTGTGATGGTGGATGGATTGCCTCTTGGGCTGATGATGAATAGTACAAGGGGAAGAACAACCTCCCGAGGTTGAGGTGTTCTTGTGCTTGGGTATGACTAAGGTTAGCTCAGGGTCTCATTGGGTTGCCTCTACTGTGATGGCTAGTTCCACTTATATAGGCCCTGGTCCTCTTCCCAAATATTGAGCGGGAAGGGATCCAACAATGGCCAATTTGAAAGGGGACAACTAGTACAACTTATCCTGACAAAAGCGATCTTCGCCTGCAAAAGGCTCTGGTGGTGACGCCGTCTTGGGCTCCATGGTGACCTCTGTCCTGCCGTCCCGCTGGTCTTGGTCTCATTGCACCGATATGGAAACCTTTGCCTGATGCCTCAGTACTCCGTGCCTGTGCTTGCCTCCTTAGCACCAAAGAGGAAACAAGGACCCTGCGCGCGCTGGCGCCCGCCTGGTGCCCGCCTGGTCTTGATCGTCATGGCTCACGTCACGAGAGCCTCGCGAGGTTCGCCCTGCCTTGATATCTCCGCTCCTCACGAGGCAGCCTGATGAAGCCGCTCCTGAGGAGGTCTTGGGTCGTCCGCCTCGCGAAGCTTGGCCCCTCGTGAGGGTCTTGAGTGTCTCGCTGATGAAGTTGGGCCGTAAAGGCCTGCTATCATAGCCACGCCGTGGCCGCAGGCAGGCAAGTCTGGGGACCCCCGTTCCGAGAACCTCGACATGAGGCAACCCAATTTTACTTTTGTTCTTTGCCTTTTGCTCCTGTTTAGAAATAAATAATCTATCTAGCCTCTGGTTAGATGTGGTTTTATGTTTTAATTAGTGTTTGTGCCAAGTAGAACCTTTGGGAAGACTTGGGTGAAGTCTTTATGATCATGCTGTAAAAAATAGAAACTTTAGCGCTCACGAGATGTGCTGCCATTTTTTACTGGAGAGTGCTTTTAGGTTTATTCTTTTTGCATATGATTAATAGATAAATTCCTCACGTCCACCAATTTATTTCAGAATTTTTGGATTTCCATAATTATACGTTTGATATAGATTACTACAGACAGTTCTGTTTTTGACAGATTCTGTTTTCATTGTGTTGTTTGCTTATTTTGATGAATCTATGAGTAGTATCAGAGGGTATGAACCATAGAGAAGTTGGAATACAGTAGATATTACACCAATATGAATTTAGAATGAGTTCAGAACATTACCAAAAGTGGTGATTTATTTTCTTATACTAATGGAGCTTACGAGTTTTCTGTTGAGTTTTGTGTTGTGAAGTTTCCAAGTTTTGGTTGAAGATTCGATGGACTATGGAATAAGGAGCGGAAAGAGCCTAAGCTTGGGGATTCCCAAGGAACCCCAAGGTAATATTCAAGGACAACCAAGAGCCTAAGCTTGGGAACGCCCCGGATGGCATCCCCTCTTTTGTCTTCGTTCATCGGTAACTTTACTTGGAGCTATATTTTTATTCACCACATGATATGTGTTTTGCTTGGAGCGTCATTTTATTTTCTTTTGTTTTACTTGCTGTTTGAATAAAATACCAAGATCTTAAATTCTTAAATGTTAGAGAGTCTTCACATAGTTACATAATTATTCAACTACTCATTGATTTCACTTATATCTTTCGGAGTAGTTTGTCATTTGCTCTAGTGCTTCACTTATATCTTTTAGAGCATGACGGTGGTTTTATTTTGAAGAAATAGATGAACTTTCATGCTTCACTTATATTATTTTGAGATTCTTTTAGAACAGCATGGTAATTTGCTTTGGTTATGAAGCTAGTCCTAATATGATAGGCATTCAAGATGGGGATAATAAAAACTTTCATATAGAGTGCTTTGAATACTATGAGAAGTTTGATACTTGATGATTGTTTTGAGATATGAAGATGGTAATATTAAAGTTGTGCTAGTTGAGTAATTGTGAATTTGAGAAATACTTGTGTTGGAGTTTGCAAGTCCTGTAGCATGCACATATGGTAACCGTTGTGTAACAAATTTGAAACATGAGGTGTTCTTTGATTGTCATCCTTATGAGTGGCGGTCAGGGACGAGCGATGGTCTTTTCCTACCAATCTATCCCCCTAGGAGCATGCGCATAATGCTTGGTTTTTGATGACTTGTAGATTTTTGCAATAAGTATGTGAGTTCTTTATGACTAATGTTGAGTCCATGGATTATACACACTCTCACCTTTCTATCATTGCTAGCCTCTGATACGTCTCCAACGTATCTATAATTTTTGATTGCTCCATGCTACTTTATCTAGTGTTTTGGACAATATTGGGCTTTATTTTCCACTTTTATATTACTTTTGGGACTAACCTATTAACCGGAGGCCCAGCCCAGATTTGCTGTTTTTTTGCCTATTTCAGTGTTTCAAAGAAAAGGAATATCAAACGGAGTCAAAACGGAACGATATCAACTGGAGAAGTTATTTTTGGAAGGAAACCCACTGATGGACTTGGACCCCACGTCAGAAGATACGGGAGGTGCTCACGAGGATGGGGGCGCGCCCACCCCCCTAGGGCGCGCCCCCTGCCTCATGGGGCCCCCTAGCTCCACCGACGTACTCCCTGCACCCATATATACCTACGTATCGTAAAACTTCCAGAACAGAGATTAGATCGGGAGTTCCGCCGCTGCAAAACCTCCAGAACCACCAAAAACCAATCGGGACCCTGTTCCTGCACCCTGCCGGAGGGGGAAACCCTCACCGATGGCCATCTTCATCATCCAGGCGCTCTCCATGATGAGGAGGGAGTAGTTCACCCTCGGGGCTGAGGGTATGTACCAGTAGCTATGCGTTTGATCTCTCTCTCTCTCTCTCTCTCTCTCTCTCTCTCTCGTGTTCTTGATTTGGCACGATCTTGATGTATCGCGAGCTTTGCTATTATAGTTGGATCTTATGTTTCTTCTCCCCCTCTACTCTCTTGTAATGAATTGAGTTTTCCCCTTGAAGTAATCTTATTGGATTGAGTCTTTAAAGATTTGAGAACACTTGATGTATGTCTTGCCGTGCGTATCTGTGGTGACAATGGGATATCACGTGATTCACTTGATGTATGTTTTGGTGATCGACTTGCGGGTTCCGCCCATGAACCTATGCATAGGGGTTGGCACACGTTTTCGTCGTGATTCTCCGGTAGAAACTTTGGGGCACTCTTTGAGGTTCTATGTGTTGGTTGAATAGATGAATTGAGATTGTGTGATGCATATCGTATAATCATACCCACGGATACTTGAGGTGACATTGGAGTATCTAGGTGACATTAGGGTTTTGGTTGATTTGTATCTTAAGGTGTTATTCTAGTACGAACTCTAGGGCTGTTTGTGACACTTATAGGAATAGCCCAATGGATTGATTGGAAAGAATAAGTTTGAGGTGGTTTCGTACCCTACCATAATCTCTTCGTTTGTTCTCCGCTATTAGTGACTTTGGAGTGACTCTTTGTTGCATGTTGAGGGATAGTTATATGATCCAATTATGTTATTATTGTTGAGAGAACTTGCACTAGTGAAAGTATGAACCCTAGGCCTTGTTTCCTATCATTGCAATACCGTTTACGCTCACTTTTACCACTTGCTACCTTGCTGTTTTTATATTTTCAGATAAAAAAAACCTATATCTACTATCTATGTTGCACTTGTATCACCATCTCTTCGCCGAACTAGTGCACCTATACAATTTACCATTGTATTGGGTGTGTTGGGGACACAAGAGACTCTTTGTTATTTGGTTGCAGGGTTGTTTGAGAGAGACCATCTTCATCCTACGCCTCCCGCGGATTGATAAACCTTAGGTCATCCACTTGAGGGAAATTTGCTACTGTCCTACAAACCTGTGCACTTGCAGGCCCAACAACGTCTACAAGAAGAAGGTTGTGTAGTAGACATCAAGCTGTTTTCTGGCGCCGTCGCCGGGGAGGCTAGGTAAGTGAAGGTATATCTTTAGATCTTGCAATCGAATATTTTTGTTTCTTGTTTTAGCACTAGTCTAGTTTATAAAAGAAAACTACAAAAAAAATGGAATTGAGTTTGTCTCATACGCTTCATATTTTTAATATCTTTCGTGAGTATGATGGAAAGGAAAATTGTGCCAAAGTGTTAGAAGAAGAATGCATTAAAATGTTTGGCACTAAATCTTTGAATGATGAGCATGATTGCAATGTTGTTAGTATGAACTCCTTGAATATCCATAGTACTAATGATGATTGCACTAGTTATGATGAAAATGCCTCCTATAAACATATCAATTTTTGTGGAGTAGATTGGGTTTGCAAGTACACACCAGATAGGGAAGATAGATATTGCAAGAGGCATAAGTACTCAGAAACCAAATTGTTGCAAGAAGAGCTAGATGAATGTGCTGAAAGATTCAATATTTTTCATGCCCCTTGTGAACTTTGCAATGAACATGGTCATTTAAAGCTCCAATGCTATTTGTTTCATGATCAAGTCGTGTCCAAATATTGTGATAATTTGATTACCCTTGAGCATCATAAAGAACTTAGCCTTCTTTTGGGTTATGAAGAAATGAAACGTATAACTAAGGGTATTCCAAAATTTAGTCTTGATAAAATTCTTGATTTTGATCTAGAAAAGATTTATATGTATTGTGCGGTGAATTGCATTGAAAATCCTTATATTGCCAATTACATAAAGAAAAGAAAACAAATAGAAGATGAAGAGAATGCTAACGAAAGGGAAGAGACTTCCCAATATCCTCCTATTGTTTCTTATGATGAATCAGGTAACGAGGAGGAGTCTTCTATCCAACCAATCTCATTAATAAGGAGCTCCAAAAAGAGGATTGAACCCACACATGAGGTGAAGAAGAAGAAAAGAAAAAGGAAGAGAGGTAAAAAGGTATCTCTCCCAAATAAAGTTGCTCCTATTATTGCTTGCCTCATGAAAATGAAGATGATACACTTGACGATGATCTCGTTATGCGTATTGCTTGTTGTGATGATTATGATTGGGAAGATAATGGTACTTCTTATGATCTTGAAAACCTTTTAGCACTTGCTTGGAAGAATATAATAATTGCTACACTATTGGTGCTATCCATACTATTAATGATGAGAGTGATTATGCTTATGATATGAAAAGGCCCAAGCTTGGGGATGCTATGTTTAATAATGATGATATTTTTAGCCTCTCAAGTTTTGATATGCAAAGTAGTTATGATGATAGCATGCCTTCTACCTATGATGATTATATTTATGAAAGTGGGTTTGGAAGAGTGTCAACTTCAGGAAGTAGTGATCCCACAATATTGGAGGATGTTGAATCTTATAATATTTATGAAAGTGGATTTGGAGAGGTCATGACTTTATTTAGTGATGTATCCACTATCTTGGAAGAGGTATCAATCGATTATGATGAGAACAAAGTTGCTATTTATGATGATTATTGTGATATAACTTATGCTATAAAAAGTAGTGATGATTATATTTATAAAAATTGTCATGATTATGATTACCCTTTTTCTGAACATTACTCTTTTAATGTGAAAACAATTTATAGTATTCAAGTCTCTTATGATACTCCCACTATTCCGAATGAGAAGAATTTTGCTTATGTGGAGAGTAGTAAAATTTCTATGCAAGTAGATCATGAAAAGAATGCTTTAGGTTCTGGTTATATTGTTGAATTCATTCATGATCCTACTGAAATTATTATGAGGGAGTAACATATGCTTGTAGGAGTTGCAATAGTATCAAGTTTCCTCTCTATGTGCTTAAAATTTTGAAGCTATGCTTGTTTTACCTTCCTATGCTAGTTGATTATTGTTCCCATAAGTTGTTTGCTCACAAAATCCCTATGCATAGGAAGTGGGTTAGACTTAAATGTTCTAGTCATATTCTTCTTGATGCTCTCTTTATGTTTCAATTCTTATCTTTTATGTGAGCATCATTGAAATCATAATGCCTAGCTAGGGGCGTTAAACGATAGCGCTTGTTGGGAGGCAACCCAATTTTATTTTAGTTACTTGCTTTTTGGTTCTGTTTACTAATAAATAATCCATATAGCCACTGTTTAGATGTGGTTTTGTGTTTTAATTAGTGTTTGTGCCAAGTAGAACCTTTGGGAAGACTTGGGTGAAGTCTTTATGATCATGCTGTAAAAAACAGAAACTTTAGTGCTCACGAGATTAGCTTCAACATTTTACTGGAGAGTGCTATTTAGTTGATTCTTTTTTAAGATGATTACTATACAAATTCCTCAGGTCCACCAATTTATTTTAGAATTTTTGGAGTTCCAGAAGTTGGCGTTAGTTGCAGATTACTACAAACTGTTCTGTTTTTGACAGATTCTGTTTTTCGTGTGTTGTTTGCTTATTTTGATGACTCTATGGCTAGTAAAATAGTTTATAAACCATAGAGAAGTTGGAATACAGTAGTTTTAACACCAATGTAAATAAAGAATGAGTTCATTACAGTACCATGAAGTGGTGTTTTGTTTTCTTTCGCTAACGGAGCTTACGAGTTTCATGTTAAGTTTTGTGTTGTGAAGTTTTCAAGTTTTGGGTAAAGATTCGATGGACTATGGAATAAGGAGTGGCAAGAGCCTCAGCTTGGGGATGCCCAAGGCACCCCAAGGTAATATTCAAGGACAACCAAGCGTCTAAGCTTGGGGATGCCCTGGATGGCATCCCCTCTTTCGTCTTCATTCATCGGTAACTTTACTTGGAGCTATATTTTTATTCACCACATGATATGTGTTTTGCTTGGAGCGTCATGTAGTTTTATTTAGCTTTTCTTGCTGTTTGAATACAATACCAAGATCTGAAATTCCTTAATGTTAGAGAGTCTTCACATAGTTGTATAATTATTCGACTACTCATTGATCTTCACTTATATCTTTCGGAGTAGTTTGTCATTTGCTCTAGTACTTCACTTATATCTTTTAAAGCATGGTGATAGTTTTATTTTTAAGAAATAGATGAACTCTCATGCTTCACTTATATTATTTTGAGAGTCTTAAATAGCACGGTAATTTTCTTAAATAATCATAATATGCTAAGCATACAAGATTTGTAAGAATTCTTATGAGTGTGTTGAATACTAAGAAAAGTTTGATGCTTGATAATCGTTTTGAGATATGGATGTAGTGATATTAAAGTCATGCTAATTGGGTGATTATGAATTGGAATAATGTTTGTGTTGAAGTTAGCAAGTTCCGTAGCATGCACGTATGGTTAAAGTTGTGTAAAAAATTTGAAACATGAAGTGTACCTGGCTTGTGCATCCTTATGAGTGGCGGTCGGGGACGAGCGATGGTCTTTTCCTACCAATCTATCCCCCTAGGAGCATGCGCGTAGTACATGGTTTTTGATGACTTCTAAATTTTTGCAATAAATATATGAGTTCTTTTGACTAATGTTGAGTCCATGGATTATACGCACTTTTACCTTTCCGCCATTGCTAGCCTCGTCGGTACCGTGCATTGCCCTTTCTCACCTGGAGAGTTGGTGCAAACTTCGCTGGTGCATTCAAACCCCGTGATATGATACGCTCTATCACACATAAACCTCCTTATATCTTCCTCAAAACAGCCACCATACCTACCTACCATGGCATTTCCATAGCCATTCCGAGATATATTGCCATGCAACTTTCCACCGTTTCGTTCATCATCATTATGACATACTTTACTTTTGTCATATTGCCATTGCATGATCATGTAGTTGATATCGTATTTGTGGCAAAGCCACCATGCATTATTTTTCATACATGTCACTCTTGATTCATTGCACCATCCTGGTACACCGCCAGAGGCATTCATATAGAGTCATATCTTGTTCTAGTCTCGAGTTGTAATCCTTATGTTGTAATCAATAGAAGTGTGATGATCATCATTATTAGAGCATTGCCCAATCAAAAAAAAAGAAAGGTAAAAAAAAGAAAGGCCCAAAAAAATAATAAGAGAAAATAAAAAGGGCAATGTTACTATCCTCTTTTTCCACACTTGTGCTTCAAAGTAGCACCTTGTTCTTCATGTAGTGAGTCTCATATATTTTGCTTCAAAGTAGCACCATATTTTTCATATAGTGAGTCTCATAAGTTGTCTTTTTCATACTAGTGGGAATTTTTCATTATAGAACTTGGCTTGTATATTCCTACGATGGGCTTACTCAAATGCCCTAGGTCTTCATAAGCAAGCAAGTTGGATGCACACCCACTAGTTTCCTTTTGTTGAGCATTCATAGCTCTAGTGCATCCGTTGCATGGGAATCCCTACTCCTCATGTTGACATCAATTGATGGGCATCTCCATAGCCCGTTGATTATCCTCGTCAATGTGAGACTTTCTCCTTTTTTTTGTCTTCTCCACACAATCCCCATCATCATATTCTATTCCACCCATAGTGCTATATCCATGGCTCACGCTCATGTATTGCGTGAAGGTTGAAAAAGTTTGAGATTATTTAAGTATGAAACAATTGCTTGGCTTGTCATCGGGGGTATAGAAGTTGGGAACATCTTTGTGTGACTAAAATGAAGCATAGCTAACTATATGATTTTGTAGGGATGAACTTTCTTTTGCCATGCTATTTTGAGAAGACATGATTACTTTGATTAGTATGCTTGAAGTATTATTATTTTTTATGTCAGGATGAACTTTTATTTTGTATTCATTCGGATCTGAATATTCATATCACAAGTAAGAAGAATTACATTGAAATTATGCCAACTAGCATTCCACATAAAAAATTATCTTTTTATCATTTACCTACTCGAGGACGAGCATGAATTAAGCTTGGGGATGCTTGATACGTCTACAACGTATCTATAATTTTTGATTGCTCCATGCTACTTTATCTAATGTTTTGGACAATATTGGGCTTTATTTTCCACTTTTATATTACTTTTGGGACTAACCTATTAACCGGAGGCCCAACCCAGATTTGCTATTTTTTGCCTATTTCAGTGTTTCGAAGAAAATGAATATCAAACGGAGTCAAAACGGAACGAAATCAACTAGAGAAGTTATTTTTGGAAGGAAAACCACCTGATGGACTTGGACCCCACGTCAGAAGATACAAGAGGTGCTCACGAGGGTGGGGGGCGCGCCCACCCCCCTAGGGTGCCCCCACCCCCCTAGGGCGCGCCCCCTGCCTCGTGGGGCCCCTGTAGCTCCACCGACGTACTCCCTGCACCCATATATACCTACGTATCGTAAAACTTCCAGAACAGAGATTAGATCGGGAGTTCCGCCACGCAAAACCTCCAACAACCAAAACCAATCGGGACCTGTTCAAGCACCCCGGGGGGGAACCTCACCGTGGCCATCTTCATCATCCGGCGCTCTCCATGATGAGGAGGAGTAGTTCACCCTCGGGCTGAGGGTATGTACCAATAGCTATGTGTTTGATCTCTCTCTCTCTCTCTCTCTCTCGTGTTCTTGATTTGGCACGATCTTGATGTATCGCGAGCTTTGCTATTATAGTTGGATCCTATGTTTCTTCTCCCCCTCTACTCTCTTGTAATGAATTGAGTTTTCCCCTTGAAGTAATCTTATCGGATTGAGTCTTTAAAGATTTGAGAACACTTGATGTATGTCTTGCCGTGCGTATCTGTGGTGACAATGGGATATCATGTGATTCACTTGATGTATGTTTTGGTGATCAACTTGCGGGTTCTGCCCATGAACCTATGCATAGGGGTTGGCACACGTTTTCGTCGTGATTCTCCGGTAGAAACTTTGGGGCACTCTTTGAGGTTCTATGTGTTGGTTGAATAGATGAATTGAGATTGTGTGATGCATATCGTATAATCATACCCACGGATACTTGAGGTCACATTGGAGTATCTAGGTGACATTAGGGTTTTGGTTGATTTGTATCTTAAGGTGTTATTCTAGTACGAACTCTAGGGCTGTTTGTGACACTTATAGGAATAGCCCAACGGATTGATTGGAAAGAATAAGTTTGAGGTGGTTTCGTACCCTACCATAATCTCTTCGTTTGTTCTCCGCTATTAGTGACTTTGGAGTGACTCTTTGTTGCATGTTGAGGGATAGTTATATGATCCAATTATGTTATTATTGTTGAGAAAACTTGCACTAATGAAAGTATGAACCCTAGGCCTTGTTTCCTATCATTGCAATACCTTTTACGCTCACTTTTACCACTTGCTACCTTGCTGTTTTTATATTTTCAGATTAAAAAAACCTATATCTACTATCTATTTTGCACTTGTATCACCATCTCTTCGCGGAACTAGTGCACCTATACAATTTACCATTGTATTGGGTGTGTTGGGGACACAAGACACTCTTTGTTATTTGGTTGCAGGGTTGTTTGAGAGAGACCATCTTCATCCTACGCCTCCCACGGATTGATAAACCTTAGGTCATCCACTTGAGGGAAATTTGCTATTGTCCTACAAACCTGTGCCCTTGCAGGCCCAACAACGTCTACAAGAAGAAGGTTGTGTAGTAGACATCAGCCTCTTCGGTACCGTGCATTCCCCTTTCTCACCTTGAGAGTTGGTGCAAACTTCGCCAGTGCATCCAAACCCCGTGATATGATACGCTCTATCACACATAAACCTCCTGATATCTTCCTCAAAATAGCCACCATACCTACCTATTATAGCATTTCCATAGCCATTCCAAGATATATTGCCATGCAACTTTCCACCGTTCCATTTATTATGACACGCTTCATCATTGTCATATTGCCTTGCATGATCATGACATCGTATTTGTGGCAAGGCCACCATGCATAATTTTCCATACATGTCATTCTTGATTCATTTCCCATCCCGGTACACCACCGGAGGCACTCATATAGAGTCATATTTTGTTCTAGTATCGAGTTGTAATCATTGAGTTGTATATAAATAGAAGTGTGATGATCATCATTAATAGAGCATGGTCCCAATAAAAAAAGAAAAAAAAGAAAGGCCAAATAAAAAAAGGAAGCCCCCCCCCCCCACCAAAAAGAAGGGACAATGCTACTATCCTTTTTCCACACTTGTGCTTCAAAGTAGCACCATGATCTTTATGATAGAGAGTCTCTTATTTTGTCACTTGCATATACTAGTGGGAATTTTTCATTATAGAACTTGGCTTGTATATTCCAACAATGGGCTTCCTCAAATGCCCTAGGTCTTCGTGAGCAAGCAAGTTGTATGCACACCCACTTAGTTTCTTTTGTTGAGCTTTCATACATTTATAGCTCTAGTGCATCCGTTGCATGGCAATCCCTACTCCTTGCATTGACATCAATTTATGGGCATCTCCCTAGCCCATTGATTAGCCGCGTCAATGTGAGACTTTCTCTTTTTTTTGTCTTCTCCACATAACCCCCATCATCATACTCTATTCCACCCATAGTGCTATATCCATGGCTCACACTCATATATTGCGTGAAATTTGAAAAAAAGTTTGAGATTACTAAAGTATGAAACAATTGCTTGGCTAGTCATCGGGGTTGTGCATGATGAGAGCATTCTTGTGTGACGAAAATAGAGCATGACCAAACTATATGATTTTGTAGGGATAGCTTGCTTTGGCCATGTTATTTTGAGAAGACATGATTGCTTTGTTAGTATGCTTGAAGTATTATTGTTTTCATGTCAATATTAAACTTTTGTTTTGAATCTTATGGATCAGAATTTTCATGCCACAATAAAGAAGATTACATTGATAAATATGTTAGGTAGCATTCCACATCAAAAATTCTGTTTTTATCATTTACCTACTCGAGGACGAGCAGGAATTAAGCTTGGGGATGCTTGATACGTCTCCAACGTATCTATAATTTTTGATTGTTCCATGCTATTATATTATCCATCTAGGATGTTTTATATGCATTTATATGCTACTTTATATGATTTTTGGTACTAACCTATTAAACTAGAGCCCAGTGCCAGTTTCTATTTTTCCTTGTTTTTGAATTTTGCATAAAAGGAAAACCAAACAGAGTCCAATTGACCTGAAATTTGACGGAGATTATTTTTAGACCAAAAGAAGCACACGGAGCATCGGAGATGGACCAGAGGAGTCCCGATGCACCCACGAGGGTGGGGGGCGTGCCCTACCCCCCTAGGCGCGCCCCTACCTCGTGACCGCCTCAGAGACCCCCCTGACTTGTTCCCGACGCCAAAACCTCTTATATACACCCAAACTTCCAGAACATAGCCTAGATCGGGAGTTTCGCTGCCGCAAGCCTCTGTAGCCACCAAAAACCAATCGGGACCTTGTTCCGGCACCCTGCCGGAGGGGGGATCCCTCACCGGTGGCCATCTTCATCATCCCGACGCTCTCCATGACGAGGAGGGAGTAGTTCACCCTCGGGGCGGAGGGTATGTACCAGTAGCTATGTGTTTAATATCTTTTCGCCAGCGTCATTGACATGATGGTTCTCAAAGATATTAGGAACATCTGTGGAATCTTGTACATCAGGAGCGGTGTAAGCATCATCTTGTTGTGCAACTTCATTAAACGAATTCCTCTGCTCAAACCTTTGCAATACTCTCCAGTCCTTGCTATGTGCGAATGTGTCTTCCAAGAAAAATATCTGTGTTGCTTGATTTGCCAAAATAAAAGGCTCATTGGTCTGGTACGCCGCCTTGACATTGATGGATTTGAAATAATCATCAGGTCTGGGTTTTGCGATCCTGGAAAACAGGTTATACCAATGACAGCACAACAGAACCACACACCAATGATCCTCGAAACTGGAGATATACTGCAACTGAACAATGTCTATTATGTTAGCATACATTTCAGTTGTCGCTCTTCCGTATGTATCTGTGCTCATGTTGGCACTGTTTTGTGTCTTCCTGCCTTCATCGCGTGCAAGGGTGTTGTAGCGCACATCTTCAACAACGCAAGATTCATAATGTCTTACCCGAGTATCAGGACCCATTGCTAGTGCGTAAAGGGCATCATCAACTGCCTGCCCATCCTCCCGCATCTTCTTAACCTATGTTTACAAAATAGACAAGCTGATCATCTTATGTACTCGATATATATACAAAGCTGACATTGCAATTCAATAGCTCACATGGCTCTTGAACCATTTCGCAAATCCTGCCATATCCGGTTTGTCAACGTTTCTTGAATTTTGCGGCAGTAACTCGTTTTTGTAGATGCTGCACAACATAGTGATCGCGTCAAACATCTAAATATATAAGAATGTGCTACAAGTTTAGTAGATTACGATGTATAAGCTGCAGTACCTAGCACTTACTTGATATAAGGTAGTATCTCAGGACAGTTATTCAACACGTACCAAACCATTTTGTCCAAATCTTTAGGTTTGTCCTCTTGTCGACTCTTCCCTGTAACTCGAACAGAATAATCGAAAACATTGAGCCCGGGATTGTCTTCACCCACCTCTTTGCTAAGCTGATCAGCTGTTTCAATGTATTTTGAGCAGAATGTCAACGCTTCTGTAGCAATGTAGGCCTCTGCAATGGAACCCTCAGGTCTTGCTCTGTTCCTGACATAGCCCTTGAAAGTGCCTAGCTACCTTTCAATAGGGTACATCCAACCATACTGTACTGGACCTCTAAGTAGTGCCTTATCAGGTAGATGAACAGCCAAATGCACCATCACATCAAAGAAGGCTGGAGGATATATCTTCTCAAGGTCGCATAGGATAGTTGGTATCTTGTCTCTAAGACGCTCCAAAGCATCTATCCTGATATTTCTACTGCAGAGTTCCCTGAAGAATTGTCCCAACTCTGCAACTGCTATGTATAAGTCAGGGTGGCCCAATCCTCTAAGGATAACAGGTAAAACCCTCTGAAGTAGGACGTGGCCGTCATGAGTTTTCAACCCTTGTACCTTGTTTCCATCTGCACTGACTCTCCTTTCAGGGTTGGAAGCAAATCCATGTGGGAATCTCACACGTGACAGGACCTCGCAGAATTCTTTTCTTTTTACCTTGTCCAAGATGTACACAGCTCGTGCCATATCCCGTGGTTTACCTTCATCTTGCACCTGCAAATCCTTTCTGATACCCAGATGTGTCAAATCAATCCTAGATTTTAAGGTATCTTTCATCTTGCCTTCAGTATTAAGAAGTGTGCCCATAATGCTGTCACATATATTTTTCTTGATGTGCATCACATCAAGATTATGCCGCAGATCCAAATCTTTCCAATACTCCAAGTCCCACAAAGTGGACTTGCAGGTAAACAATAATCTCTCTTCTGCCTTGCCACGCTTCCTTTTCCCGCTACCGTCACCAGGATGGTTTCCTGGTGTAATATGCCCGACCTTCTCTATTCCACTTGCAACTCATCGGCGGTGAGCCTCTTTGGTGCATCACGGTTTCATGCTTTGCATTGAACACATGTCTACGGTATTTTTTAGGAACCGGCTTGTCCTTGGCAAGGAAACGGCGGTGTCCAATGTAACAGATCTTGCTAAGTATTGCGTAAGACAGCGGAATCCTGTCATAGGGAACACATGCATTGAACCATGTGTCGTTTGCCCTGACATAGTGCCCAAAGCCGGATAATCATGGATGCACCAAATTATAACAGCACGCGGAAAGAAATCAGCTAGTGGGCTGCTATATAGGTCTCGAGCGAGAACACCCTTCCATAGCTGTTGAAGTTCCTCCACAAGAGGCTCCATGAATAAATCAATATCCTTCCTGTGACTTTTTGGACCTGGGATGAGCAAAACCATCATGTAGTTTGATTCTTTGGTGCGAGACATTTGGAGGCATGTTGTAAGGATAACAAGCACCGCCACATGCTATATGTAGCGCTCTTGTGGCCAAATGGGTTAAATCCCTCTGAAGCTAAGCCAAGTCTTATGTTTCTCGGGTCAGCAGCAAACTTTTTGTGTTTCTGATTGAAGCTTTGCCACTCACTACCATGAGATGAATGGCTCACTACATTCCTATCTCTGTACTCCTGGTTCCTAGAATGCCAAAGTACGTCCTCTCTTGTTTCAGCATCATGAAACAACCTCTGCAATCTTGGTGTAATTGGAAAATGTCTTAGAACATTATGAGAAACCCTCTTCACAGCATCGCCATCTTTCCATCTTGATGATTTGCATTTCGGGCATTCACTTAAGTTGGCATAATCCTTCCGGAACAGAACACAATTATTCTTACAAACATGGATCATATCATATCCAATTCCAACTGCACGAAGGAAATTCTTCATTTTCCTGTAGGTGTGTGGCAGCTCAGACGCATCTGGGAAAGATTTGCGGAAAGCAGCCAACATTGCAATGATTTGTTGGTCATCCACTCAGACGTCTTCACCTGAAGAAAGGTGACCATAGCTGAGAATACTGACAGCTTATTTCCTGGGGTGACAGCCACGTTGCATTGTTCCAACATGCGGGCCCACCGTTTTTCTTCTGCAGGTGAAAGTTCATGAAATGCATGAGCATTTCGTAGCATTGTTTCAATGTTGGTCAAACTCACTGGCTCCACCACCACTACCTCCTCCTCCTCTTCCACCCGAGCATCAGGAAGATCAAGATGGTGATGTGTTGCTTCCACATAGTTAGTAACATTGACGTTCACAGCTGCACCATGATGAACCCACCTAGTATATGTGACCGACATCCCATACAAGTGTAGATAATTTTGCACAGTTGACTGGGGTCTTGCAACTGAATTCATACAACTGCTACACGGGCAGAGCACATCTTAGTTCGGACCACCGTACTCAGCTCTGATAAAGTTCTTGAAGTTTTCAACCCCCTCGACATATGCAGCAGAGAATCATCGAGAAGAAGTTATCCAAGTCCTGTCCATCTGTTAGACATACAAATTAGTTCTTCTACTAGATATTACAGGAAAAACATATATGCTTTTTTATGAAGTCCAAAAAAAAAAATAACTAGGTCGATGTCTAAAGCTATGGCAAGATATTTGGACGAGCAGATCTAAGTAACGAGATATATGTAAAGCTAATTCAGCAAACAAATTTGAGTGCTAAATTATGGCAGGCTGTTTCAGCAGTCAATGAGGCCGAGCACACAACCATCAAACTATCGAAGGCCATCACAGCAACAAAGATCGAGTATAAAACGGTGTACAACTATTTCACCTAACAGATTGGCTACTAGACCATGGCAATCTACGTCACAATAAATATATGGTAGGATATTTTAGCAACTAGTCGGACTTGAGATGCCATCTCAGCTAAGCAGATTGAGTGCAGAACAGGGCAAGGAAGCTTCTTAAGCAGAGCATATCGACTGTAAACTACTTCGCCAAACAGTGAGATTAACAGTGTCTATCAGCTAACATTCAGCGCTACATCGACATGCACGGGGCCTCAGTCTAGAATGCACGTACCATGGGAGAAGCTGACCACCGTGCGTCTCCACACAAACGTCGCCAGCGGTGGCGGTGCTGACCACCGTGCGCCTCCACAACAACGTCACCACCGGTGGCGGCGCGGCTAGAGGACGACAGTCTACGAGAGCGTACTGTGGGAGCGAGCGGATTGCCGTGCGTCCCCTCAACGAACCGCGGCGCCGACGTATCGGCGCGGCGGGGAGAGCGGCTTTGGCGGAGCGAATGGAGTGGAGGGGGACGGGGGGAGGGGGTTTGTGGAATATTATTGGCTAGTTGGCCGAAGGGCGGTTTGAATTTGGGATTTAGGGGCAATTTTTCGGGGAGGGGGGGGGGCAGGGGAGTTTGGCGCATGGTCGGTTCCTCCAAGTGCAGTCCCACGTGTCAGTGAAGAGGCAAGCCGAAGCGCGTTCCATTTGCGTGAGCTGTGTGCAGGACCGAACGTGTGTGGGGTGCAATGCGACCGCGACAGGGGTGCTGTTACTGTACCGCCTTTTTTCCTTTTAATAAACTAGGTGCTTCGCCCCCTAAAGAAAAGAAAAACTTGGTGCTTCGCGTGATCCATCGATACTACTACTAGTAGTCCAGTAATCCCGACTAAAACGGCACGGCCGGGTCCTTTCCCGCGCGATATGCTGGGAGGTTGGCTTAGTTAGGTTTTTTAGGACGAGTAATTCTACAACTACGTAATCCCAGTTACGTAATTAACGTAATGTGAAACGTGTGAGTTGTTGATTGTAGATTGGGGGGAGGGAGAGGCCCACCACCATGAAAATCAAGGAGGAGAGACAGAGGCAATTTACGTTAACCCTTTTGTAGGTTCCCGTAGATGTAGAAAGACGTGAAATGCGTGAATGTGTAGTGGACGTACTATTGGAGTGCCTAAGATAAATTGTGTATGTAGACTATATGTTTATTTTACTTCGCATGTTAGCTTTGTCTTGGTTCAATAAAAAGCAGAGTTGGTGATGATGGTGTGCCTGCCATCCTGCAACATAGGCCATCCGATCTATATCTAACGGACAGGAAGGAAACTATGACAATTTACCCGCACCCCTCTCCACATTTGCAGATAAGGCCTTCCCTCGTTCATCCTTTTCTCCCACAAGATCTTGATGTTCCGTGCAACGCACGGGCTTCTTGCTAGTACTCCTACAATATACTATATTATTGTGAAAGTTCATATACACGGGCCGAGATTAATGCAAACACGACAGATTTCATTACATTTCGAACTTTTATAGGACAGAAAAATGAAAGAAACCCGACCCTAAACCTATTCTACGGCGGCGACCGACGTCCTCCGTCTGCGATCTCCATGCACGGGGGCGGGGTTCAAGACCCGTGAAGTGAAGGTGCGGTCTCCGGCGAGGAAAAGTAGTACACGGGAGACGGACCCGCCAGTTGGCACACCATGCCCTGCCGCCTCCCATGCCCTACTCATCCTCGGAGGAGTCCCCAACCTCGGCGGTGCCGGACGTTGGACGATGGCAAGTAGGACACATGGCTGACGGTGCTCCCGTTGTCAGCCGCCAACGTGGCCACCGCTTGTGCGGCGACTTGAGCAAGGGCGGTGACCTCGAGCTTCATCCCCGAAGACAAGCTCTCCCGCAGAGCGTTCGCGCTTGCGGTCATGGCGGATGTGGTGCCAGGTAGCAGGACGATGCGCTATGGTGTGGAGGTTAGCTGGGCATTGCCGCTTTAAGTAGCGCATTCCTATGAGGCCAAGCGTCCGGGTGCGTCATTAAGTCGCCGGAGTTGGTTCCTCGGGCACCGAGCCTCTTAACGAGGGCATACGGATGGAAGACATGAATGTGGGCAGCTGGAGCCGGCTGGGAACGCACCGCGCGATGGCGTGAGGGACGAGGGTTTTTGGTGTGCCAGGTTAGTCAGCTGCGGTCGTGGCAACATTGGAGATGCCCTTTTCTCACATGCGACCCCACATGTCATCAAAAAAGCAAGACGACCCGGCATGGTCTCAGGTCCTGGGGATGCAATTGGCCGCGCTACACCAGTCCGTGGATGCACCATGGTGCGCGCTCACTTCGGCGCCCCGTGCATTCTCGACGAGCCGGGTATTGATCCGCTGGTCCTGCCACAGTGATAATGCCACCCTCGGCACAATGAAACCCACCGTGTAAAGCGATGATGAGCGTGTCGCTCCCGCATGCCTCATTTGAACATTCCGTCGAGTATCATTCGCATGTGGGCCTAGACCATGCTTGTATTTCCAATGTTGCAATTTGTCCGACATGCATACAAACAAATGGTTCATTTAAAGTTTCACTTTGTCTCCACTATGTGTCGCTTCCCGTCTTAGTTTTGACATCCCATTCGGTTCATGCCCGACACATCTTGACGAGATCAATTGATGTTGAGAGATCAATTTGCGTGTCGTGCAAGGAGATAAAGGTTTGGTCTATTTCTATGATATAAATGACGGGGGGGGTCTGTGGGGATCAGAGGGAGTATATTGTACGTTCATAAGCGAAACAAACGTATTGTACCCACCCTAGTCCTCTTTCAATCGATCTCCAGACCCTGAGATGAAATCGAGAGAGAACGAGTGGGTGCATGTGTGATCAGTAAGGCGGATTCAAAATTTTGAACCGGTGATCATAGCATCCACAAATCGTATATAAAGGGTATTCAATGTTCGTTTCGCTCTTGAACGTGCAATATACTCCCTCCGATCCTTTCTAGTAGTTTACATATAAGTTTTATGTGTAGTCAAAGTATCTCTACTTTGATCAAACTTACAGAAAAAAGTATCAACATTCAACAATACACAATCAGTATTGTTAGATTCGTACATACTCCCAGATTTGTATTCAAACAAACATGGTTTCCAATTTGTTTTCAACCACGTGAATGTGCTTGTTCTCGCGCATGCTCTTCCTACTAGGATTTCGCCACGTATAGCCAGTCCAATAGTAACTTTTTTTAAGCTCCCTGTCTGGCGAGTATCTTTGGAGCCCAAAGAGTTGTATAAGTTGGGAAATGGAGATATGCCTGTGGCATTGGCCATTCGGCAGCTAGCTATTGCATTTAAAGGCTCCACAGAAAGAACTCGCAGGTACTATTACGACAGGTGGCTTCGAATCCAATTTGTTAGTCGTTTGCATCTCGGTTAACAAAAATAAGCTTGAATCCCTCCACTCGTAGATCAATCGGCTAAAGTTGTTAAAACAATAGTACTAGTGGAGTACTGACAACATCTGTAGTAGAGTATGCAGTGCTCATAGTACTCCCTCCTTCCATTTATATAGGGCCTATGTGGAGGAGAGAGATGTGAAAAAGTAAAGGGAGTGAGCTCTCATGCAAGAGCCTAGCTATATACACATTCCTAGTTAAATACAATAAATATGAAGAAAGAGATAGAGAGGAGATGGAAAAAACTACTAATACAATAGCCAACCTTATATTTTTTTGCGGGAAATAGCCCACACTACTGTATGAGTGCATATAGATGATGGCTATAGATGACATGGCAGTTCCTTATGGCCATCGGCTGGCTATATTATTAACCATGCACTAATGCGTTTTTCAAAACCGCCTTTGACTAGTGACAATATTAATAGTACATGAGATGTATAATGTGAAAATTATATCATTGGAAGCTCCTTTCACATACGAATTTGACCGTATGCTTTGTGTAAGTTGCATGTCATATATTATTACTCTAACATTTGGTCAAAGTTAGCCTCGAAAAACGCATTAGGCCCTGCAGATGGAAGGAGGGAGTAGTAGTGGAAGTGGACCCTCTGAGTAGGTATCCCTGCCTTACCCTCCCTTTCGGTCACTTACTGTCGGACCCCATGCTTGCTAGACCCCGCATGTCAGTTACTCAATGGGTTCGGCCACGTCAGGGGATCCTCATCCGTAGTATACTCCCTCTATTTTTATTTACTCCGCATAAAACGGAGGGAGTGGTAGTATAAATGACACGGGAGGGGAAGGGGGAGGGACGTCGGTTTTCTCTCAACTGCGGTCCCAAGCGAGCGAAAACGCAAGACGAAGCGCGTTCCATTCGGTGAGCGCGTGGAGGGTCCAGCGTGCGGGTGCAACGCGAACGCGACAAGAGCGATGTACAGATCAAAACCGATTGACCGATCGTCACGGGACCACTATTCACACCAGAACCTTCGCTGCTCGGCATCGCCATCACGCCCTAAAAACCACATCCTCTCCAGCCCATCCCCCCACCTTTCGATCCCCTAGCCCGCATCAAGCATCGCCTAGTTCGCCGGAAAGCCATGGTGCGCTGCAAGATCACGTACTACAAGATGCTGACGCCGGAGCGCCGCGCAGAAATCGCCGCGGCTGTCGGTGCCACAGACCTCCGTTCCCAAGCTCGCTTTGTGGCGGGCCAATCCCTGAGTTCTCTGGAGCCAAGCTACGAGGAGGAGGAAGCCGATCTAATGTTCATGGTGGAGTTCGCGGCGCAGAAGGCCCCCGATGAGAATGAGACGATGGACGTCGACTTCGTGCCGGCGTCCGGGTCCCCCATGGTGCAAGAGGACTAACGGTTTAACCTGGCGATACTAAAGGAGGACCAAGAGTCAGAGGCTCAACTCGACGCAGAGCGCGCGCATGCCGCTGCCATCAAGGCTCTCCTGCAGGCAGAACCGGATGTCCTGGATGTGAACCGGGCGGCGGAGGCTCAAGTTGAGGTGGAGCGCACGGATGCCGCTGCCATCGAGGCCCTCCTGCAGGCGGAACCGGTCGTCCTCGACTTGAACCGGGCGGCGGAGGCTCAACTCGACGCGGAGCGCGCGGATGCAACTACCATCGAGGCCCTCCTGCAGGCGGAACCGGACGTCCTCGACTTGAACCGGGCGGCGGAGGCTCAACTCGACGCGGAGCGCGCGGATGCTGCTGCCATCGAGGCCCTCCTACAGGCGGAACCGGACGTCCTCGACTTGAACTGGGCGGTGCTCTCATCAATGTAGAGCGCCCGCACGCTCCGCGTGAATGAGTAGCTGGAGGCCGAGGACAACCATGGTGCGGAGACACACATATGCAGCTACGGCTGGTTCGTGCCGCCAGCCAAAGACGACGAGGTCGTCTCGTTCCACGAGCAGTGATAGTTTTTCTTTATGTTGTTGTTTTTAGGGATCTTTTGCTGTGTAAAAACATATATTGTTATGCAAGTCGCCTGACTTTCATCATTTGGGTCAGTCTACCATTTCAGGCTGTTGGATGAATATCCTACGTCTCCTAACCCTTCTTCCTCACCTCTTCTTCTTCCCCAACAGACCACCACACGGGCCGTACGGATCCTCCCCAACATGTGGTTGGATAAACATACTGTATGAACGAAAATTACGTGTCAGCGGTAGGATGTCTGAGTTTGGTTTGTTCACATGCGGTAGCCTGTGTCAGTGAGGGTGTGTTCCCTTGGTTGGGTTTGCGGCGTGTAGGAGCGACTGTGTGAGGGTGCGGAGCGACCGTGTGAGGGTGCGGTGCGACCGCGATAGCCGTGCGCAAGTGTACCTCCTTTTCATTTTGAAAACTTTAGGCAAGCTTGGCAAAAATGTGTGGCGAAGTATGGCAATGCAAGGCCTAGACCCAAACAGGATAAGTACGTATGTACTAGGAGTACTGGTGTTAATAAAGAAAGGCGGGGTTTTCCTTCGCGGGATTAATCAATACAAATCCTCGTTTGACATGTCAATTAATGCGTATTTTTTCTCCAAAGCCCAAAGAGCTAACAATCTCACTCCTCATCGCTTGATTAATGCAGCGCCATGCAAACCAACCTTCTCACTTCCGCATGCATGCAAGGGTATATTAATGTCCTTGGTTGCTAGTACGAGGCAAACCCCATCAATTTTGCCTCGATTAGTGTTAGTGGCCTTTTGCAAAATGTAATGTTGATATACTGGCCTTGTGTACAAAAAAATGGAGTTAGTAACTATTTTACTTCCTTCCCCATTATGGTGACGTCGATGATATATCAAACGTTGTGGTCTGACGAAGTGCATTCGACGGAGAACATCGTTGAGGGAGACCACCGGATGCAAGTGCCGCCTGCAAGCCGAGACAACCGCCTTATTTGCATCCAGGAAGTCTGTTGAACCAAAGGACATGTAAATGTACTAGTACTACTAGTACACAATAGCGTCGTCCGTCCAGCTTAGTGCGGTGAGGTGGTTTCTTGAAGAAGACGATGGAGAAGCGGAGTCAGCGAAGAGTGAAATGATGGTTGCTTCGTTCGTGCTTTGTGATTTGACGCCTCAATGCTTTGTGATTTGTGATAGAAGGGACAGGGGAGTAGACTCTGTGCTCTATACTATACATGCGTCCAAGCACGGGAGCAAGAGGAGAGACGTTGCATTTTTCTATTCCTTCAATCAATCAATCAGGGAGCTTTGATTCCATCTTTTTGGCTTTGGCAGCACCGTCCACAATGGTTCCCATCGATGCCAAAAGCTATTTTCACATTTGGCTACACATTGTGGATGCCCTTAACCGTACCACTTGGTTTTGCTCCCGTGTGCTATCTATACAAATCTCAATTATATTGATCTAAAAAATTATAGAATCAAGATTAGTAAAAAGGAGGTGATTTTGCCGCGCGGATGGCAGGGGAGGTTTCTTATTTTTAGAGGATGTTGGCCTAGCGGTTTGCTAACATGTGGTCCCACGTGTGAGTGCTTTACCAAGCCGATCCGTGTCCCACATGAGGCGGAACAATGGTAGAAGCAACACGTGGTTAACTTGAACAAGATCTTATCAAAAAAAAACTTGAAGAAGATGAGGGAGAAGGAGATTCAGCAACGAGTGAAACGATGGTTGCTTCGTCCCTCCAACTTCTTTTTTTAGCATTATTACTTCGTCCCTCCAACTTAACTGCGGGAAAGGTGCAACTTTGTGATTTGACGCCTCATTGCTCATTACTACGCCGGCGCCATGACTGGGGTGCTTCACCCATGCTGCTCTGCACTGTATTTAGATATGGCATGTGGACCCGGTAGCATGATGTCCCACATATCGGTGAACGGGACTAGACATTTATGAAAGCGAGCGCTCCACTCTTACGACGGAGGAGTACACGACACGACGGCCCCGTGAACTGTCACTTGTAATGTATAGTACTATAGTTTTGTTGTTTCGCACGATCCATCGATACAAACCCGATTAAATAGGAAAGCGCGGGATTTTTCCCGCACGGTAGATGATACTGGCCATACATTTCAAAGGCAATTTTAATGTATGCAAACTGAATAATTAAGTAAGAATATGATATCTAGTAATAATTAAAAACACATATGATTTGTTGTGTTAGAGTGTAGTAGTAGTGCTGTATTGCATAGTTGTTAGATGTAACATGCGAGAACGTGTAGAGATGTAATTTTGGAGGGCATACAGAGAGAAAAGCGTAATACGGTCACCGAACTTCAGAATACGCTCATTACGGTCATTATATACGTTTTGCGGTGATTATACGGTCACTTGCTCACCGTTCGGCATCAGATTGCACTCTGTTGATTGGCCAAATAGTCTGCCTGGCACCATGTAGACTAGTTAAACTGACCACGTTCCTTGTGGGTCCCAAATGTCAGTTCACATAGGAAAAAGGTCAGATAAACACAAATTTACCCAGCGCGACAAGACTCCAACCCGTGCGCGGGAATCACTTGGTTGTGTATGTGTCTGTCAGGCCTGGTGTGTGCGCATGCACGTGTAGGTTGAGCACTTGAGCATGAGAGTGTGTGTTGGTTGTGTGGTGTGTGCATGCGTGCGTGTGTGCGTGTGAGTGTTGCGTGCGTGCGTGGCTGCGAGCGTACGTGCGAGCGTTGCGTGCGTGCGTGGCTGCATGTGTTCGTGTGAGTGTTGTGTGCATGCGTGCGTGTGCGGAATAAACATCATTTCGGGCACCATGCAATGAAAATTAACGTTCATACTCCTCCATATAACTTTGTAATGTTGTATATATGTAGAAATTCTAAAATAATTTTTTGGTCACACTTTATTCAAAAGGAATGTTGTATGCGAAATTAATGTGAAGAGAGGGCTTTTTAGATCAATGGGGTACGTGATGTAACATGTGTGAATGTGTAGTTGATGTATTTGGCAGGTCCTAGAGAGGTATGTGTGTGTATTACATATTCGAGAGAGGCATGGATAGATGGGCCGGTGGGGGGAGGGGGGCGTGTGAGAGATAGCACGAGATATGAGAGCGGTCTAGAGAGAGAGACTAATATATGAATGTCACGGTGAGTGATTCCCTTGAGTGTGTATATGCAAGGGGGGAGGGTATTGAGGCACGAGGAGATTTTATTGTGTGGTGTCTGTGTTGGTATGTGTGGGTGTGAGAAGATAACGAGACCTGGGGGGAGGTGAGGCTCTTGGTTCGGTTCCGTCCTGCGCCACATTGGTCGGCCCGTGACACATTTAGGGAGACCCATGGATGACTTCTCATACAAGACAAGGATAGCAGAATTGTGAAGGACTCTGTGTCCACTGACAAAGCCGGCTAGGATTTGTAACCCTGGGTTATCGGACTAAGGTAACTCCTTATCTCTGATATTACTATTCATCCAACCTAACTTTAATAGGCATCCTACAGAATGCTCTGCTAGAATCATACTCGTCGATTAGGAAGAGAGGTGTGAGACAATGAGTGAGAGACAGGCCTAAAGATAATGTGCGTACATGAGACACGTAGGCAGGTCTATGTATATAAAAAGGGTCGATGGGGATTGTGCGCGTGTATGCTTGTGAGAGGAATAGTGCTTGTGATAAAGGTTAGTGAAAACAGTCGTAAATGGTTACGAGAGGGAGGGAGGGTTATATCGGGAGCATGTCTGCGAGAAAGACACCTCGGGAGAGAGTGTGTGAGCATGTGTGAGAGACCACCAATGGAGAGTGAAACTACACGTAAAAGACTGATGTACACATTGATTAAAGATATAAATTGTATCCAAATATTAGGATGGGATCATGATATTTGCAACTCGCGTAAGGAACAGTCATTGATCCATCAGACATCTAGATTCTATCAAATTTGAGCATGTCTATGTTATTATTCGACATAATTGATCCACATAGTTAGTATTTTGAACTCCAGACAATGCATCGCTTTAGCAATCGAATATAAACGTGAGTATAGTTCATGTTGTGTGTGTAAAGCACATTATACATACCAAAGTTACACAATGAACATTATAAATAGCTAGCTATCAACTAGCATAAATTTGAATTCAACTTAAGGTGGTTTAAAAAAATCGAATTCAACATGAAGTCCATTCAATTATTTGAACTCGACATCATGGCATTTGTAAATCATACCTAAGTTATGGGGGCACCAATCTTTGCTCTGATTTTGTACATAATAGCATATATAGTCGTGTACAAAATAGATTCAAATTTAGCTCCTCCATTCCAAAATAATCGTACTTATAGGATTTTCAATTGTCAAAATTTCAAAAAGAAGCGGATAATTTAATGAGGTTTTCAAACATACAAGGTCAAATTTAACGTTGTCTATTTAGGTAAATCCTCAAAGTTCAAGAGTA
The DNA here is from genome assembly GCA_021605205.1 of Aegilops longissima. Taxonomy (NCBI): domain Eukaryota; kingdom Viridiplantae; phylum Streptophyta; class Magnoliopsida; order Poales; family Poaceae; genus Aegilops; species Aegilops longissima. The sequence goes on from JAHIAM010005252.1 coordinate 60,299, forward strand.
CTCTAAACGTGGATGCTTCTGTTTCAAAATTTTGAACGAAGCGCCAAAAGAGCATCTACTCGCCCGAAACCGCGTGAGACCAATGTGTGGTAGTAGAAGGAAATTAGTTTTCTAACTCCGACCCATGAAACCTACCGGCCCGACGTCCAAAGGTCTAAACCGGGGTAGGTTTGTAGCTTCATCTAGACGCCACACAACCACCTTCGAAAAACATTCATACACAATGGCCGCCTAAGCACACATGCGCGCGGCTTAAATCGCTCCCGCCCACTATTTTGGACACCTGGGATTACCATCCTACCCTGACCCACAGTAGGTCTGAAATTTAAGAGGGGGGTAAAGTTTGTACTTTCCCCAAATTTCAAACAAGCGCGTCCCATCTGTTCAAAAAAGCCAAAAACAAGCGCGTCCCAGACCAAAACATGGTTCTCCCTTAGCTCCCACCGCCCCCCATCCGATTCCCCATTCGTACTCCGTGGGCACCAAAACTACCTCTCCACCAGCCGAGAAACACCGACGTCCTCCATCCACACCCCATCCCACCCATCAACCGCCGCCCTCCTCCATCACGCCGGAGCTAAAACCCCGACATCGTCGTCCACCACAACCTCAACCGCAACACCCTCCACGGCTAGTAGTTGAGGCCGAGGCCGAGCCGTCCGTACCCGAGCCAGTTCAACCACGCCGTCCTGCGCCTCACCGCTGCCGCTCCAACTTCGCCACCGTCCACCGCACCGGAGCTGTTCCTGCTACGCCATACTTTGCCGCCTCAGATCTTCTTCCCCTCCGCCGACATACGGCCACGGCAACACAGTTAACAATTTGGCCATGGGTTCGTCCACGCCTGCACCCTCCTCCAGAACATTGGTTTCCCCGACAAAAAGAAGAAGATCGGCGCGACATGTGAAGGCGACCACACCGGCAACCAAAAAATGGTACTCCTCTTCCCTTATTCGTGCAAACCTTACGTGTCTGCTTGCACAGTATTCATCCCACAAAAGACACTAGTTGACCGCTTCTTCTTGATACTAGATGTTCCTAGTTACTCGCGATGCACAAGGTTTCTCCTCATATACTATTTTACCTTAGCTAGAGGCCCGTCGCCCCCTGGATTTCAATTCATGGTCAGTTGATTCCCAATTAATGGAAGCATTCCCCGGCGTAACAGACGCTAGTCTGCCTATTACGCTGGGTAAGCAACGCCCCGGTGTTTATCTTAGGGGTGTGTGGGGCCTAGAGCTGCTAGCGCCCGATCTAGAGGTCGGCCGGGATTAAAGGGATGGCCTGGGGGCGCTGCCAAGCACGGCGGTGGTGTGAGGTTGAGGGAGGCGGGCGGGGAGGCAGGGTCCTGGGCCGGTGGTGTTGGCGGTTCGAGAAAGATCACAAAAGTGATGGCGGGAGGTAGCGAAGGCCATATGCCCGTTCCTTATAGATCGGACGGTTCATAAAAATCGATCGACCTATTTATTTTCAGTCATCGTTATCTTGATAGGACCACTTTGGTGGTGTCCGAGGAGTACCTGCATTTCTGTGCTCATATATTACAAAATCATACGGAGTAGAATCTAATTTTGTTTGCCATGCAATGTTGTCGAGCTATCATATGTCTCCTGTCATTTATTTTTCAGCCACCTGCTATCTGCTACTTTTACAGTGCACTAGTTCTACACACACTTCACCCATACTCTCACTATTGTGTTTTTATGCAAGGGTATTTCAGACCCTGCCTTGACAGAAGCAGAAAAGAGTAGAGACAAGTCGCTCCAGCGTGGTATGCGGCTAGGCTAGAGACGTTTCAAGACTTTAAAGGGTGTAGTGTCAGAAGATGGAGACGGGGAACGTAGCTCTGGAGTTGATGATCTCGCTCACCGTGAACCACCATCCCAGGTGTTTGCTTTAACTTCACGGTGTCATATGTGGTTGCATGTTGCATATGGTGTCTAGCTTGTATTCGAAAGGACGAAGTTGGTCTTTATCAAGATAAGGAAAGATATTTTTTACATGAACCACCATCCCAGGAGCACCAGAAGACAAATAGCTAGTCAGGGCAGTGGTCGAGCCAGTAACAAGCCCAACACAGACATGCATCACCTGGAAGCCAACTAAAAAGCCACGATGGTGGCGAAGCAGCCCGCCTCCCACCAGGCTCTCAGGTCCTAGATGATCATGCCCACCACTCCAACTGGATGTCCAGCTTGTATTGCTTCCAATTTGGTTAAATTGCATCTGCTTAGCTTACACACTATACCTTTGAATATGACACGCCTTCCTATTTTTGGTACATACTAGTACATCTGTCTATTAACCATGTTCTTACATCAAACTAATGTTCTTGTGTATCCCTTATCAATCACTTATGATGAAGCAGTCAGGAAAGTGGACTACTGTGAAAAAATATCCTCATTTAAAGAATGCAGCGTCAGCCTCCCCACATGATTCTCAAGAAACAGCAAGGCTAGATGAAGATAGTGAACGTAGCTCTATAGTTGATTACCACATTTCCCCTACACTAGCATCACAGGTGCTTGCTCTAACTTGCAGCGTGATATGTGGTTGCATGTTGCATATGGCTTCTAGATTATAATTCTTCTAATCTGGTTAAATTGCATGTGCTATTCTGCTTAGTTTATACATTATACATGTTAATTTGACATTCCTTCCTGTTTTTAGTACATAGTACATCTGTCTATTAAGCATGCCCTCACATAAAACAATTGTTTTTTTGTAACCCGCATAAATCAATATGACAAGACACCTTCAGTATATGTAGTGTGATATTAGTTGCTTCTTTCATATGATTTATAGCATGCGCTGCTTCTAATTTGTTGAAATGCCATTTATGATGGGACGCTTTTAACTTGGCAGAGTCATATTGGTTGCATTTTTCATGTGGTGTCTAGCTTGCATTGCTTCTTATTTGTTGAAATGGTTTCTGCTTAGTTTACACAAACAGTTGTGAATATGCCATGCCGTCTAATTTTTTGTATTATTCCATCCTGGAATCATGTGTTTGCCTTACATCAAAGTAGCGATTGTCAGTATCATGCACGAATGAGTTCTGAAGAGTGAATTTTATTGCTTTTTCTTGTCAGTTTTACTTGACAATTCAAAATCAATAAAGCGGAAGGAAGTTAGCAAGGCAGCGGATGAAGGTGCTCCTTCCAAATGGAGGGCCTCTACAGATTTTACTCCTTCATCCCCCAAGATGATTTCCAAGACAACACATGCATAGACACTACAAAAAAAGACACATCCGTGACATTTTGGGCCGAACGAATTTTTTTCCTGTCATACTTATGACACTTCTATGACGATAATTGTGACAAAACCCGGTATCATCATAGATGTGGTGGGGTCCTACTTCTATGACTAAAAATCATGACAAAAAATGGGCTTTTCGTCCTGGACGGGCCGGAGACGCAGCTGCATGCCATTCTTTGGGCCGTCCATGACGGAAAAAACTGTGGTAGAAGCGAGGGCGCGAAAAATACCGGGGAGTCCCCGGTTACGGTGGGTGGTCGGTGGCCGAGCGATGCGCGTTTCTCTCGTACGTACGCGCATGTGTGCGAGGCGTTGGGCTCTAACCAACACAAGCGGCGTTGGGCTCTAGCTGAACCCGGCGATTGCACCGCAGCTCTGGCGTTCATCGAACTGAGCGATCGATCGATGGTGTTAATCGAACCGGTCGAGCGATTCGCTCGCTATTGCTGCTAATCAAGCGGATCGATGCTTCCTCCGGATGAATAGTGAGTGTTGCTGGGGGAGTTTGGATGAACAGTTCCTGGTGGAGGTGGATGAACAGGACCCCGTGGCGTTGCCTCTGGATGAACAGTGAGCGTTGCTGGGGGGTTTGGATGAACAGTTCCCGGTAGGGTGGATGAACAGGACCCCGATCGTTCGAGCCAGGTGGGGCTGTATGAACAGGACCCCGTGGAGGGCAGGATGAACAGGACCACCCAGTGGAGGGCAGGTCCATTTCCTCCGTTTTGCGGTACGCCAGACCCCTCCGGACGAACAGGATCCCGTTTCAAATGTGGCCGGTCGAACACAAGGTCGTTTCCTCTGTTCTGCGGTATGGCATGCCTCGTTTCCATCGGTTGTTCCGTCCAAGCCCTCCCGATGAACACGACGACGCATTCCGTTTCGACCCAACCGGTTGGCTCCCCATGAACACGACGACGACACTGTTTCTCGGTTCCGACCCAGCCATGTACACGAGCCCTGGCCGTACGTATGCGCGAGTAGGCATTCGAGACCCTGCCCGTATGTACGTACGTGGCCGTATTTTCTTTTTGCACCCTGGCCGTTGTGCATACGTGTACATGCTACATGCGCGCCTCTACTACGACACGTGTGCGCCTCTACAGCGATCAGTATGTACATACATGTTTGCCACCAGAATGACAATGCTACGTATGCTTCGACCAGGTGGGTCCCCACTGTCAGGCACTTCCTTGCCTGCGAAGATGTAGCTGGTGGGTCCCAGCAATCGGGGCTAATCGCTTTTTTGCCGGACGCACTTCCTTGCGTGCGAAGATGTAGCTGGTGGGTCCCAACGATGGGGAAACATTTTTTCGCGAAATATGATGGCCCGTCCGGTGGGTCCCATTGTCCGTGGAGGAATAATTATTTTGCGATAATAAGGAGGCACTTCCTTGTCTGCGTCAGGACCCACCTGTCGACCTCTCCACGAGAGTCCACGTCCGATGGAAGACGTTCCTTGACCATGTTGACCACGCCGCACCGAGAGCACCAGGGCGGTGGACGACGGCGAGGCCTAGTAAGGGGACGACGCGGAGCCGGGGAGGACGCGACAGTGGATGCCCATGCATAGAGGAGTATGAGGGTTCACTAGTTCGCTGCGGTGTGAGGCTGCCTGTCATGCCCAAGATGCGACCCTATCCTAAAGGAACTCGAAGGTCCCACCAAGGATAGAAGCGCATCTTGAAGACGCTTTGCAAGGTGGATATCATTACATCAACATTACATAATAGTGGGGATACATACATAAGGCATACAATGCCACACGAATACAACATCACATCATATACAAGATCAACATCTGACTACGGATGAAACATAAACAGAAGCTCAAACGACATCCACCTGCTAGCCCAGGTTGCCGACTCGAACCTATCCCCGATCAAGAAGCGTAAGAAGAACTCCAAAACAAGCAAACATCACTCTCGCGCCATGATCATCGCAAACCTGTACCGCAACTTTTGGTGTAGTAATCTGTGAGCCACGAGGACTCAAAGAATCCCATTACCATGGGTATCAAGACTAGCAAAGCTTAAAGGGAAAGGAAGGGGTAAGGTGGTGAGGTTGCAGCAGCGACTAAGCATATATGGTGGCTAACATACGCAAATGAGAGCGAGAAGAGAAACAAAGGAACGGTCGTCAACTAGTACTGATCAAGAAGTGATCCTGAACTCCCACTTACGTCAGACATAACCCAGAAACAGTGTTCTCCTCTCGATCAACCCCGAAAAGAGACACTCACGGTTACACACACGGTTGGTGTATTTTAGAAGAGTTTACTTCAAGTTTACTACAACCGGATATTAACAAATTCCCATCTGCCACATAACCGCGGGCACGACTTTCGAAAGTTCAAACCCTGCAGGGGTGTCCCAACTTAGCCCATGATAAGCTCTTGCGATCAACGAAGGATATTCCTTCTCCCCGGAAGACCCGATCAGTCTCGGAATCCTGCCACAAGACATTTCGACAAAGAATAAAACAAGACCAGCAAAAGCCACTGATGTGCCGACAAATCCCGATAGGAGCTGCACATATCTCGTTCTCGTGGCAACACCGGATGAGACTAGCTACGAGTAAAACCAACCCTCAAGTTGCCCCAAGGTGGCCCACAGTAGTTCGGTTCGAACCAAAGACTTAGAGAAGCACCGCCCGGGGCTAATAAAGATGACCCTTGGGTTGGCCGACCCAAGGAAGGGTATAGGTGGTGGTGAGGCAAATGGTAAAACCAAGGTTGGGCCTTCTTTGGAGGAGTCTTATTCAAAGCAAACTGTCAAGGGGGTCCCATAAACCACCCAACCGCGTTAGGGACGCAAAATCCGGGAACATAATACCGATATGACAGAAACTAGGGCGGCAAGAGTGGAACAAAACAACAGGCATAAGGTCGAGCCTTCCACCCTTTACCAAGTATATAGATGCATTAATAATATAAGAGATATTGTGATATCCCAACATAAACATAATCCAACATGGAGCAATCTTCATCTTCACCTGCAACTAGAACGCTATAAGAGGGGCTGAGCAAAGCGGTAACATAGCCAAACAACGGTTTGCTAGGAAGGGTGACAAAGGTTAGAGGTTCATGCAATTTGGGAGGCTTGAGCAGCAAGTGGTAGGTAACGCAGCATAGCGATAGAACGAAGCAACTAGCATAGCAATGATAGTAATGAGATCCAAGGTGACGGTCATCTTGCCTGAAATCCCGCTAGGAAGAAGAACGAGTCCATGAAGAAGATGAACGGGAGTAGTCGAACGAATCCTCACAATTGCAACATTACCGGGACTGAGAAGCAACACCGGAAAGAAAACAAACAACAAGATAAATGCACAAGCATAAACATGGCATGATGCACAAACAAGTATGATGCATGTCCGGTTTAATGAGCATGGCATGGCAAAGTGCAACAAACAATACTACAAGTTAAGTGGACAAAACACCACATCAATTATTTAGTTTAATCTCGTTTAAGCTACCAAACAATATTAAATGTTATTAAACATGGCAAGGGGTGAAACATAAGTAAACTAACTATTTAGGCAAATTTAAATGAGGCCGAAACAACAAACAACAATTCCGGAAAATCCCCATATGCATATTTAGAATTGGGTACTGTTCTGCCCTAAAACATATTTTAATATTGTTAAACAGGAAAATAAAGTCCACCATGTTAAACTAGGCATTTTTTTACCCCATTTACATATAAAGAACATTTAATTCCGAGTTACGGTTATTTAATTATGAAATAAAGCATTTTAACATGGCATTTGAGCAACTTTAATCAAACAGCATTTTAAACATATTTAACATGGATGAAAGTAGCAGATTATGAAACTAGATGAAAAACTAAGCATTTTACATATATAATTCATTTTAATCCGATGCACGGTTGTTGAGTTATTAAATGCATGAACATGAGGGTGCAAACTGTAAATCTGGAATCCTGGGATAATTAGTAAATTTGCAGATCTGAAAAAAAACATGAACGGGCCGAATCAGAGGCTGGCCCAACAACGGAAAAAAACAGGAGGGCGCTGGAGGTGGCCTCACCATGGGCCTTGGCCCGGTCGGTGGAGGAGGCCGGGCAGGCCAGCGCTGGGCCTTGGAGGCAGCAGGCTGGCTGGGAACGCCTGGCTGGGCCTTGCTGCTGATGGGCTAGGAGATCGGGACGAGGCCGGCTTGGATCGAGGTCGGTCAACACTCGGGACAAATGGGCTCCTGCTGCTCGAAAGACTCGAAGGAGAGGCGCCGTCCTCCTCTGCTAGACAGGAAGCAGAGTAGCGGCGGCGTGGAATTTGGCGACGGCAGGGCAACTCCGGCAAGGTGAAGACGGGGCGACAGCAGATCCGGGCGTGGGGAGGAAGGCATGGGCGCACGGCGCCGGGGTGCTGCTGGCGAGGACCGGTGTCTGGGAGCTCGAGGAAGACGTCTTCCGGGCGCGGGAGGCGAGGTTGGCCGGCGCAAACTCCTTGGGGCTCCCTGTTGCACGAACAGAGGGAGCAGGTGAGAGAGGGAGGAGAGAAGGAAGAGGAAGGGAGAGGCAGGAGCGCAGCACGAGCCTACTGGAGGTGGTCGTCGGCTGCGACGACGCGAGGGGACGAGGCCGAGCGCTCCTGCTCGGGGCCTCGAGCAGCTTCACGACGAAGAAGAGGGAGCAGGGCAGGGGAGGCATCCTGGCGATTGCTGCTGGCTGGAGCTCGACGGCGTCGGCTCGCCGGCCGGCGCGGCGGGGCGGACGGGGTGCTCGGGGACAGGGAGGTGAGGTGGCTTGGGGAGGCAGAGAGGCTCCTGGATGCGCAGGGGAGCAGCGGAAGTCGGGCACGAGGTGATCGGGGAGGGATCGAGCGGGAGGAGCGGCACGACTGTGGGCGCGAAGGGGTCGGCCTGCAGGTGGCCGGAGGCTGGCCGGGTGGCTGGCGGCAGAACCTTTCCGGGACGACGGCAGCGAACTGGAGGAGAGGCGCGGGCTCGGTGGTGCTCAAGTCGAGGTGGGGCTGGGACGAGGCATGGCTCGGGCAGGAGGAGGGCGCCATGGATTCGGTGGTTGTGGAGGGATCGATGGAGATTGGCCGATGGCTGAAATCGAGGAGAGGATTTTGGATCGGGGAGGATCCCGATGAGGAAGGGACAGGAAGAGTGGCGGCGCTCGGGAGTGGGTGGATGGGACATGATCCCTAGGGTTAGTCTTTATATAACAAGTGAATTTTTGGATAGGGGTATTTGGTCCCTCCGATCTTAATCGGATGGTCTAGAAATAAATAGATAGGGAGTCCAAATAAGAAAACGGAGATATTTTGTAGATGTTTGGGGATGATCCGAACCCAACGGTGATGACTGTCCGGGTCGGGTTCGGGGGAGTTTCAGACACGCGCGCGAGGGGGTTTGAGAGAGGTCGACGAAGGCAAGAGGGCTTGACAAAAGATAAACAGAGACAAAGAGAGAAACGGCAACTACAAACGACTACGAGTTTTATGAAAACATGCAGATGCAATGCACATGATGCGATGAGATGAAATGCAAGACATGAACAAAATGCAAAACAAAAGACAAAAACCCAACTACGGAGGAAATAATATATCGCGTCTCCGGAAAAGGCAAGAGTTGGAGTTACGAATATGGAAAGTTGTATCCGGGGCGTTACAACACTCCACCACTACAAGAGGATATCGTCCCGAGATCTAGGATGGCACCGGAGGGAAAAGAAAGAGGAAGATAAGAGGTAAAACTAAGTTGCTTCTTTGACGAACGAGTGAAACCACGAACCTTGAGAGGTTGAGCAATTTAAAAGAAAGAGTACAACAGAGGTGAACGAGATTGCAAACAATCCGGTCGAAAAGAGGAACAAGGAGTTTTACGAGAACTTGAAGGTTGCAAAGACATGAATCAAGAGTTTAATGGACAAGATAGAATTCGAAACCACTCCGGTTAAAGTTAGATAGAGAAGGAATAAGATTGATATAATTTGGGCAGCACTCCGACTGAAAGAAGAAGGAAAACTTGATAAGATGAGACAACTTGAATGGATGACACAACACTCCGATTAAATGGATAAGCAAGAAAAAGAACATGATCTTTACAAAACAAGATAATTGGTAGAAGAGAGCAACGTCACAAAGCCTCCGGAAACAATGCATGGTAGTTAGATAGTTGGAATGAATAGAACGAAGAATGAAACCAACATCTCCTACCATAATTGAATTTGAAAGAGCATCCTTGCAAAGAAGAATCGAACAGAGTTGTTGGAAAATCAACAATGAGAAGCACAAGCTTGTAGTGGGCTTATGGAAAACATCTCGAGACTATGAGGTGACAACCGGCCACTAATGGAAACCATTGCTTGATTGAGAGCACCAAAAAGATGAAAAACTTCTTCACTGAGATGAGAAGGAGAAAATTGGATCATAGGTACGCACCACAAATAGCAACATTCCTTAGGGAAGGCTTTAGGTGAAATATGACCCAAGATAACTCCAACAAAGGGATTGATGGATTTAAAATACCTCATTCTTGACAACAATATGAATCATGAAACATGAAGGAAATTTTCAAGACTGACATATCATCACCTCAAAAGATAGGTAGAAAGAATTGCACTTCGAAATGCAAGAAGAAGAATACTTGAACGCCTCAAAACAAAACCTGTGTTGAACACCATGTTTATTTTAAAGTATAGCTTGGCGGATCGTAACTTCGAGAGAAATCTTGAAGAACAATTGAAGAATGAAAAGAATCTTTGACGAAGCATCATGTAGAGCCTCCATGAAGAACTCCGGTAATAAAAGGATGATAAAAAAGAAAGAGAAGTTGAAAACACAAGATGAAGCCTTGCAATGATTTAGATGGAGCTTCGTGATGAGATAATGCCGAAAACTTGGAACTCCAGAAAAGAAAGGTGAATCAACTCGAACCGAGAATTACTTCACCATGAACAATCTCCGGAAGAAAAGAATTGAATCACCTCCAGGAAATAAGAATAAGATTTATTATATGCTTATCCTTCATCAAATTAAATTGATGACAAGCAATGGATTTGGCATACTACTTATTCTCGTAGAAAGGATTAAGAGAGATATAGCGCAAACTTGAGAAGGTATTGATGGAACCACCGGTGGAATTTGGAAACAACGAATGAATTAATATGGTAACGAAGGAAGTGAAATCTTGAACGAACCACCATAAGAATTGAAAATGAACGTAGCAAAGGCACAATTCACCGGGAAGATTTGGAAAATGAATGAAGATACTTGAGGGGATTTAGATACAAGAGAATGAAGAGATCATGAACTGATTAGAGGATATTTGAATGATTCACCGGTAAGATTTGGAGAACAAGAGCTGAAAGCTGAGAATGAATAAATCCAAAATGATGGCCTTCGGAGGAAAGAAATGGGAACAACTCATGAAATGCTCCGGATGGGTAAAAAGAATACTCACAATCAAAACAATTATGAGGATAGCATGAAGCTAGAACCATGAATCTTCAAGAAAATGGACCAAGATTTAGAGGAAACACTTCCTCGGTCTTCAAATGTTGAGAATGACGATGAGAAACACCACCATGAATTGTTGAGGCACTCCGGAATGAAAATTGGAAAGGTTGAACCAACGATGAAAAGAATTTGAAAGATCTTGGAGAAAGACATATGACTGATGATAACCCATTCTTACGTCAAACTTTGAAATGAATTTGAGAATAGCTCCGGGAAAATTAGAAGAGTCAGGTAAGATCCTGGGAAAAGACCTGTGGGTTAGGGCCCACTCGAAAGAAACATCGTTGAACGATTTTAAAGAGAGGTTGCACCGGTTGAATTAAATGGCTTGAATGAGATAACAAGCTCAAAATAACTTGAACGGGTCTGGATTGAAAAGACGAGCCTTCCGAGATATCTTCAACACTCCAGAATAAATGAATAGCGAGAAGTGAATGATTAAGAGGTGCATCGGCAAGAGAAAGCATTAGAAACGAGGAAAGGAATATGATGAATATCGAAAGCTTGAATTGGATCCACCGGAGAAGAAACAACAATGAGGGATGATGAACTTGAAACTGTTGAGCATCTTCATGGGAAATCACCGGATAAGAACATTGAAAGAAAAGAATGAAGAGACTTCCACAAATAAAAGGATACATGATTAAGAAATCTGAGTCCTTGAAGAAAAAGGGTGGGAGGGCGGGAAAACAAAGGCAACTTGGGGACGGATGAAACGGACACCCTTGAGAAAACTTATAATTGATCTCGCAAATGTTGAAATGATCGGATCCATTTGAAGAGAAGCACGCCAGTTGGAAAAGAATTAACATGGCAACCTCGATGACCAAGAAGGATTAGTATTCACATAGCAATATGAGAACACCGTTTAAGGAAGGTATGGATCAACACTTTGACATCGAAGCAACTCGAATACCACAAATAAAACAAAACAAAGGATTTGGCTTGCGAATAAGCGTAACAAATACATATGATAGAGATTTACCCAATCTCATATCATGCATCCGTCGGAAAGATATTCTAGGAGCTACTTGAATTCCCACCTATAAACTCCCAAACTTTCTGGTTATGCAATCGGTGTTGGGGATACAGGGACACAAAATATATCACCCAAACTAACAATACCTAGATCCAATTGTATCCATCCTTCAACACATAACCAAGAAAACTCCGAAATCGTACCTCAACCTTGAAAAGCATCCGTTATACGAAGTTATGGCAATACTCCCGAACTCCCAAAGATCTTGGGTGGCGCCGAGGTTATCTCACCAACAACTGCATAAAAGAGATTTTCGATGTCGGCAAAACTCGTATTCCAGAATCTGCAACGATAAAATTGTGACGACAACACCTCGGAGCTCAACTCCCGGGACACCGCCACAACCCCAAAATGTCGAGGCACCAAGAACAATGTTCTCGCCACAAGACTATCGGAACGATCCCAAGATACCAGCGTGATCCTAAAAAAATTTCGTGAAATTTGAGGAGAGGAAAGACAAAACATCTACGCGGGAGGCCTCACCAGAGCGACGAAGGGACTAAGGAGTAAAAAGAATCCTACTCCGATATATATAATCCTAAGACTCAAAATAGTTTTCTTCTAGACTCAACAACGGCCAACAAACAAGGGGCTCCTAAGGTCGGTTGAGGCTCGATACTAACTTATCACGCCTAAGATGCGACCCTATCCTAAAGGAACTCAAGGTCCCACCAATGATAGAAGCGCATCTTGAAGACGCTTTGCAAGGTGGATATCATTACATCAACATTACATAATAGTGGGGATACATACATAAGGCATACAATGCCACACTAATACAACATCACATCATATATAAGATCAACATCCGACTACGGATGAAACATAAACAAGCTCAAACGACATCCACCACCGCTAGCCAGGCTGCCGACCGAACCTATCCCCGATCAAGAAGCGTAAGAAGAACTCCAAAACAAGCAAACATCGCCTCGCGCCATGATCATCGCAAACCTGTACCTGCAACTGTTGGTGTAGTAATCTGTGAGCCACGAGGACTCAGCAATCCCATTACCATGGGTATCAAGACTAGCAAAGCTTAAAGGGAAAGGAAGGGGTAAGGTGGTGAGGTAGCAGCAGCAGCTAAGCATATATGGTGGCTAACATACGCAAATGAGAGCAAGAAGAGAAACAAAGGAACGGTCGTCAACTAGTACTGATCAAGAAGTGATCCTTAACTCCTACTTACGTCAGACATAACCCAGAAACCGTGTTCTCCTCTCGATCAACCCCGAAAAGAGACACTCACGGTTACGCACACGGTTGGTGTATTTTAGAAGAGTTTACTTCAAGTTTACTACAACCGGATATTAACAAATTCCCATCTGCCACATAACCGCTGGCACGGCTTTGAAAGTTCAAACCCAGGGTGTCCCAACTTAGCCCATGATAAGCTCTCGCAATCAACGAAGAATATTCCTTCTCCCCAGGAAGACCCGATCAGTCTCGAATCCGGCTACAAGACATTTCGACAGAATAAAACAAGACCAGCAAAGCCGCCCGATGTGCCGACAAATCCCGATAGGAGCTGCACATATCTCGTTCTCGTGGCAACACCAGATGAGACTAGCTACGAGTAAAACCAACCTCAAGTTGCCCCAAGGTGGCCTCTGCAGTAGTTTCGGTTCGAACCAGACTTAGAGAAGCACCGCCCGGGGGGCTAATAAAGATGACCCTTGGGTTGGCCGACCCAAGGAAGGGTATAGGTGGTGGTGAGGCAAATGGTAAAACCAAGGTTGGGCCTTCTTTGGAGGAGTCTTATTCAAAGTGAACTGTCAAGGGGTCCCATAAACCACCCAACGCGTTAGGGACGCAAAATCCGGGAACATAATACCGATATGACGTAAACTAGGGCGGCAAGAGTGGAACAAAACACTGTGCATAAGGCCGAGCCTTCCACCCTTTACCAAGTATATAGATGCATTAATAATATAAGAGATATTGTGATATCCCAACATAAACATAATCCAACATGGAGCAATCTTCATCTTCACCTGCAACTAGAACGCTATAAGAGGGGCTGAGCAAAGCGGTAACATAGCCAAACAACGGTTTGCTAGGAAGGGTGACAAAGGTTAGAGGTTCATGCAATTTGGGAGGCTTGAGCAGCAAGTGGTAGGTAACGCAACATAGCGATAGAACGAAGCAACTAGCATAGCAATGATAGTAATGAGATCCAAGGTGACGGTCATCTTGCCTGAAATCCCGCTAGGAAGAAGAACGAGTCCATGAAGAAGATGAACGGGAGTAGTCGAAAGAATCCTCACAATCGCAACATTACCGGGACTGAGAAGCAACACCGGAAAGAAAACAAACAACAAGATAAATGCACAAGCATAAACATGGAATGATGCACAAACAAGTATGATGCATGTCCGATTTAATGAGCATGGCATGGCAAAGTGAAACAAACAATACTACAAGTTAAGTGGACAAAACACCACATCAATTATTTAGTTTAATCTCGTTTAAGCTACCAAACAATATTAAATATTATTAAACATGGCAAGGGGTGAAACATAAGTAAACTAACTATTTAGGCAAATTTAAATGAGGCCGGAACAACAAACAACAATTCCAGAAAATCCCCATATGCATATTTAGAATTGGGTACTGTTCTGCCCTAAAACATATTTTAATATTGTTAAACAGGAAAATAAAGTCCACCATTTACATATAAAGAACATTTAATTCCGAGTTACGGTTATTTAGTTATGAAATAAAGCATTTTAACATGGCATTTGAGCAACTTTAATCAAACAGCATTTTAAACATATTTAACATGGATGAAAGTAGCAGATTATGAAACTAGATGAAAAACTAAGCATTTTACATATATAATTCATTTTAATCCGATGCACGGTTGTTGAGTTATTAAATGCATGAACATGAGGGTGCAAACTGTAAAACTGGAATCCTGGGATAATTAGTAAATTCGCAGATCTGAAAAAAACATGAACGGGCCGAATCAAAGGCTGGCCCAACAACGGAAAAAAAACAGGAGGGCGCTGGAGGTGGCCTCACCATGGGCCTTGGCCCGGTCGGTGGAGGAGGCCGGGCAGGCCGCATTGGCCTTGGAGGCAAGAAGTTGGCTGGGAACACTGGCTGGGCCTTGCTGCCGATGGGCTAGGAGATCGGGACGAGGCCGGCTTGGATCGAGGTCGGTCAACGCCGGGACAAACGGGCTCTGCTGCTCGAAGACTCGAAGGAGAGGCGCCGTCCTCCTCTGCTAGACAGGAAGCAGAGCAGCGGCGGCGTGGAATTTGGCGAAGGCAGGGCAACTCCGGCAAGGTGAAGACGGGGCGGCAGCAGATCCGGGCATGGGGAGGAAGGCATGGGCACGCGGCGCCGGGGTGCTGCTGGCGAGGACCGGCGTCTGGGAGCTCGAGGACGACGTCGTCCGGGCGCGGGAGGCGAGGATGGCCGGCAAGAACTTCCTTGGGGCTCCTGTTGCCTGAACAGAGGGAGCAGGGAGAGAGGGAGGAGAGAAGGAAGAGGAAGGAGAGGCAGGGGCGCAGCACGAGCCTATTGGAGGTGGTCGTCGGCTGCGACGGCGCGAGGGGACGAGGCCGAGCGCTCCTGCTCGGGGCCTCGAGCAGCTTCACGATGAAGAAGAGGGAGCAGGGCAGGGGAGGCATCCTGGCGATTGCTGCTGGCTGGAGCTCGACGGCGTCGGCTCGCCGGCCGGCGCGGCGGGGCAGACGGGGTGCTCGGGGACATGGAGATGAGGTGGATTGGGGAGGCAGAGAGGCTCCTGGATGCGCAGGGGAGCAGCGGAAGTCGGGCACGAGGTGCTCGGGGAGGGATCGAGCGGGAGGAGCGGCGCGGCTGTGGGCACGACGGGGTCGGCCTGCAGGTGGCCGGAGGCTGGCCGGGGTGGCCTGGCCGGCAGAACTGCTCTCCGGGGACGACGGCAGGCAAACTGGAGGAGAAGCGCGGGGCTCGGTCGTGCTCCGGAGGCGAGGTGGGGCCAGGGACGAGGCATGGCTCGGGCAGGAGGAGGGGCACTGCGGGATTCGGTGGTTGTGGAGGGGATCGATGGAGATTGGCCGATGGCTGAAATCAAGGAGAGGATTTTGGATCGGGGAGGATCCCGATGAGGAAGGGACAGGAAGAGTGGCGGCGCTCGGGAGTGGGTGGATGGGACAGGATCCCTAGGTTTTAGGGTTAGTCTTTATATAACAAGTGAATTTTTGGATAGGGGTATTTGGTCCCTCCGATCTTAATCGGATGGTCTAGAAATAAATATATAGGGAGTCCAAATAAGAAAACGGAGATATTTTGTAGATGTTTGGGGATGATCCGAACCCAACGGTGATGACTGTCCGGGTCGGGTTCGGGGGAGTTTCAGACACGCGCGCGAGGGGGTTTGAGAGAGGTCGACGAAGGCAAGAGGGCTTGACAAAAGATAAACAGAGACAAAGAGAGAAACGGCAACTACAAACGACTACGAGTTTTATGAAAACATGCAGATGCAATGCACATGATGCGATGAGATGAAATGCAAGACATGAACAAAATGCAAAACAAAAGACAAAAACCCAACCACGGAGGAAATAATATACCGCGTCTCCGGAAAAGGCAAGAGTTGGAGTTACTAATATGGAAAGTTGTATCCGGGGCGTTACACTGTCGTCGCCGCAGAATAACAGGGGTTGTGGGTGAGTAGAGGGATGGCCTAGCCAGCGGTGGGAGTAGTAGGGGGCGATGAGGCCTTCGCGGCAGCACAGCCGGCTACGGGAGGCAAGAGCATGCGGCACGACCGGCGCTGCTTTGGCCGACTGGAGCAACAAGACCAGAGGTTGAAGAAGCACTACGGCCGTTGGATGGACATCGTACGACCACTGGAGCTAGAATCGTGCATATTGACTAAGTTGACAAAGCCCTCCATCCCTGTCAACTTAGTAGGCCCACAAGTCAGCCTGCCACTATACTGGGTCCCAGCTGGCATGGGGAGTATTCATTTTTTTGTGCGTAATAAGGAGGCACTTCCTTGCGTGCGAATATATAGCTGGTGTGTCCGAGCTGTGAGCGGCGGTAACATTTTTTTGTGAAATACAGAGGCCCTTTCGGTGGGTCCCAGATGTCAGGTGGAGGAATCATTATTTTGCGCGTAATAAGGAGGTTTTTCCTTGCGTGCGGCCGTGGACCTAGCTGTCAGCCTCTCCACGTACAGTCCACTTGAGATGCATGTCGGCCGTGGACCCAGCTGTCAGCCTCTCCACGTACAGTCCACTTCCGATGGATGTCTTTCATTGACCACGTTGACCATGCCGCACCGAGAGCACCAGGGCGGTGGACGACGGTGAGGCCTTGGAAGGGAACGACACGGAGGCAGGGAAGACTCGATAGTTGTTTCCCACGCGGAGGGGAGTACGATCAGACGAGGGTTTATCGTTCATCTGCCGTCGCGGAGAATAACAACATGTGTGGGTGAGTAGAGGGATGGCTAGGCCAGCAATGGGAGTACGGTGGGGCGGTGAGGCTCTGGCAAAGCAGACAGCCGGCCATGGGAGGAGGGAGCAGGCAGTCCCTTGGCGCTTGTTTGAGCGGCCGGAGCAGGAAGAGCAGAGATTGAAGAAGACGACGGCCGTTGGATGGACATCCAACACCATCCTTAAAGGCCAACCTTTGTTTAGGAAAGCCTCAAATCTGTGGAAAACAGCATACAACCCATCTGCCATTATTTCTAATAATTTACATCCCATTTGCTAATTCTTAAGGTTTTTGGAGCCCATAATCTTTTGTTAGCATTACAGCCCATATTGTGGCCACGGTTAAAAATTATCTGAAATTTTGCATATTTCAAAAGGGTCCGAACTGTTTTAATCCCCAAATTTTGAGTCACATTCAAACTGATTTTAAAAATAAATGTATATCAATATAAAATACAACAAATTGTCCACGCATAAAAATTAATGCAATTTAAAATCTCAAATGAAAAAGAAATTTGAAACTAATTGCCGGTTTGATGTGTTTTAAAATGTACAGCCCATTTCTCATTCTCGATAGGCCATTTTCACGGCCAAATAATGAAGCTCTCCTCGTCTTGAAAGATTTGCATCCCAACATGCGTGACAAAGCGACTTACTTGGCAAATCACAAAAAGACTGGGCTGCGGCCATGGACTCGGCTGCGGCCATGGACCCAGCTGTCAGCCTCTCCACGTACAGTACTCTTCCGATAGAAGTTGGTCGTTGACCACATTGACCACGCCGCGCTGAGAGCACCAAGGCGATGGACGACAACGAGGCCTAGGAAGGGGACTACGCGGAGCTGGGGAAGACGCGGCAGTGGATGCCCAGGCGGAGAGGAGTACGAGGGTTCACTGGTTCGGCTGCGGTGTGAGGCTGCCGCCGCCGCAGAATAACAGGGGGTGTGGGTGAGTTGAGGGATGGCCCGGCGAGCGGTTGGAGTAGTAGGGGCGGTGAGGCCTCCACGACATCACAGCCGGCCACGGGAGGCAGGACCACGCGGCCCGATCGGCGCTGGTTTGGCGGCTAGAGCAAGAAGACCAGAGGTTGAAGAAGCACTGCTGCTGTTGGATGAACATCGTACGGTAACTGGAGCTAGAATCGTTCATATTGACTAAGTTAACAAAGCCCTCTGTCTCCCCTAAAAAATCAAAGCCCTCCGTCCCCGTCAACTTGGTAGGCCCACAAGTCAGCCTCCCACGATGCTGGGTTCCAGCTGGCAGGGGGAGTATTCATTTTTTTGTGCATAATAAGGAGGCACTTCCTTGCGTGCGAAGATAGTTGGTGGGTCCGACCTGTCAGCGGGGGGCACGTCTTTTTCGCGAAATACAGAGACCCTTCCGGTGGGTCCCAGATGTCAGGTGGAGGAATCAAAGACTTGAGAAGGCGTACAGAACAAGCTAGTGTACCAAAGAAAGAGACGCTGTTGAGTTTTAGTAAAAAGAGAGGCGTGTTCTCGTAGCTGGTTCGAATCCAAACCTGGACTATGACTATATATGGTGATATGCTACTCTGCAAGTAATGAAACTGACATATCAAACGTTCGCTTCTCCTCTTCTCTACTTAGTCTGCCTAGCATCAGAAGCTCTGGCCACAACAACCATGTCCGATGGCTGCTCGTCCACCTGCTCTTCAGCAGGCAACAATCAAATATGCACCAAGTCGCCACCCGTACCATCGCCTGTGGGTCTCATCACACCCCCGCCAGCACGCTCACCGCAGCTGGTTGTTCATCGCAACCCGCTGCCGTTGGTGTGGTGCCACTGCTGCAAATCACGCAGAGTCATCCGTCGCGTCTCAACCACAATCCTCAACCCCGCCGAGTCTTCTACAAATGCCGAATCATGGGGTAATAATATTTTAAGTGTTGTTCGCTGCTTTCAGTTGCTGATTTTTAATAGTTTGGTTGATGATCTTCCAATTTGATTCGTGCGTAAAAGGGAAGATCCGTGTGATTTGTATTTCGGGAAGTTGCTGATGTGGGGAGGCAACCACGTTGATTATTTGGTTAGCCGAGGAATCCCAATACCAGCAGGTTGGGGTGTTGGACAAGTAACTGAAGGAACGACAGAAGAGGAAGACGCAGAGCAGAAGGTTAAAGATGCAGTTCCTCTGATCATGGCCAAGCAACAGCTGCTGAACGACCTTGAGAGCAATGAGGAGATGAAAGAGCTTGTGAAGATAATGGGAAAAATTGATGTGCTCTGTAGGATGATTGTCTCTTTATTTGCAATGTATGTAGCACTCATGATGTATTCAGTGGCTATGACATGAGCACTTTGCTGAAACTAGTAATGAATGAAACCTGTGTAGCAGGCTGGGCGTAGCGTTGTGAACATCTAATGATTTCTATTAACAGAAATCAGGGGGTATCCCCTTTTGCTCATAAATAAGTAAATAGCAGAGGCCCTTTTGGTAATAAATAAATAAATTAGCAGAGGACCTGTCGGGTCCGCTTTGTTCTCATTCGAAGACGTAGAGCAAATTGCTGTCCAACAGCAAACTATGTCATCAAATTCAAGTTACACAACCAAATATGAGTACAACTAAACAACAATGTCATCATGTTTAGTCGTCATACAATCACCAAACACAAATCAGCATACATAACAAGTGATGTTCTCACAGGAAAATACTAAACAACATGTTCATCAGGTTTCAGTTGTCATAGCAAACACAATTTCACATAGTAGATAAAAAATGTCTTCGGACAGGCAAATACGACAAAAGCAATGTAATCATCATCCGCAGCAGCAGCGTCATCATCTTCGCCATGTGTATTAGTCTGAATCGTAATTCCCCATGGTGTCATCTTATTCTTCGTCCTCAACGTCCTCGAACGTTTGCTTCTTCTTGATCAACTCTTGTATGTCCACAGCACGACAGGCAATCTTTTCGCCAGCGTCATTGACGTGATGGTTCTCAAAGATATTAGGAACATCTGTGTTATCTTGTACATCAGGATCAATGTAAGCATCATCTTCTTGTGCAACTTCATTAAACAAATTCCTCTGCTCAAACCTTTGCACTACTCTCCAGTCATCGCTATGTGCAAATGTGTCTTCCAAGAAAAATATCTGTGTTGCTTGATTTGCCAAAATGAAAGGCTCGTTGGTCTGGTACGCCGCCTTGACATTGATGGATTTGAAATAATCATCAGCTCTAGGTTTTGCGATCCACGAAAACAGGTTATACCAACGACAAAGACAATGTAACCACACACCGATGATCCTCAAATCGAGATATATCGCAACTGAACAATGTCTGTTATGTTAGCATACATTTCAGTTGTATCTTTGTCATACGTATCCGTGCTCATGATGGCACTGTTTTGTGTCTTCCTACCTTCCTCTCGTGCATGGGTGTTGAAGCGCACATCTCTAACAACGCAAGATTCATAATGTCTTACCCGAGTATCAGGACCCATTGCTAGTGAGTAAAGGGCATCATCAACTGCCTGCCCATCCTCCCACATCTTATTAGCCTATGGTTAGAAAATAGACAAGCTGATCATCTTATGTACTCAATATATTAAAAAAAACTGACAGTGCAATTCAAAAGCTTACATGGCTCTTGAACCATTTCGCAAATCCTGCCATAACCAGTTTGTCAGTGTTTCTTGGATTTTGCGGCAGTAACTCGTTTTTGTAGATGCTGCACAATATAATGATCGCGTCAAACATCTAAATATATAAGAATGTGCTGCAAGTTTAGTAGATTACGATGTATAAGCTGCAGTACTTAGAATTTACTTGATATAAGGTAGTATCTCAGGACAGTTATTCAACACATACCAAACCATTTTGTCCAAATCTTTAGGTTTTTCCTCTTGTCAACTCTTCCCTGTAACTCGAACAGAATAATCGAAAACATTGAGCCCGGGATTGTCTTCATCCACATCGTTGCCAAGCTGATCAGCTGTTTCAATGTATTTTGAGCAGAATGTCAACGCTTTTGTAGCAGTGTAGGCCTCTGCAATGGAACCCTCGAGTCTAGCTCTGTTCCTAACATAGCCCTTGAAAGTGCCTAGCCGCCTTTCAATAGGTACATCCAGCCATACTGTACTGGACCTCTAAGTAGTGCCTCATCAGGTAGATGAACAGCCAAATGCACCATCTCATCAAAGAAGGCTGGAGGATATATCTTCTCAAGGTCGCGTAGGATAGTTGGTATCTTGTCTCTAAGACGCCCAAAGCATATATCCTGATATTTCTATCGCAGAGTTCCTCAAGAATTGTCCCAACTCGCAACTGCTCAGATAAGTCGTATGCCCAATCCTCTAAGGATAACAGGTAAAACCCTTTGAAGTAGGACGTGGCAGTCATGAGTTCTCAACCCTTGTACCTTGTCTCCATCTGCACTGACTCTCCTTTTAGGGTTGGAAGCAAATCCATGTGGGAATCTCACACGTGATAGGACCTTGCAGAATTCTTTTCCTTTTACCTTGTCCAAGGCATACACAGCTGGTGCCATATCCCGTGGTTTACCTTCATCTTGCACCTGCAAATCCTTTCTGATCCCAGGTGTGTCAAATCAATCCAAGATTTTAAGGTATTTTTCGTCTTGCCTTCAATATTAAGAAGTGTGCCGATAATGCTGTCACATATATTTTTCTCGATGTGCATCACATCAAGATTATGCCGCAGATCCAAATCTTTCCAATACTCTAAGTCCCACAAAGTGGACCTGCAGGTAAACAATAATCTGACTTCTGCCCTGCCACACTTCCTTTTCCCGCTACCATTATCAGGATGGTTTCCTGGTGTAATATGCCTGACCTTCTCTAGTTCCACTTGCAACTCATCGGCGGTGAGCCTCTTTGGTGCATCACGGTTTTCATGCTTTGCATTGAACACATGTCTTCGGTATTTTCTAGGATACGGTTTGTCCTTGGCAAGGAAACGACGGTGTCCAATGTAACAGATCTTGTTAAGTATTGCTTATGACAACGGATTCCTGTCACAGCGAACACATGCATTGTAACCATGTGTTGTTTGCCCTGACATAGTGCCCAAAGCCGGATAATCATGGAAAGAAATCAGCTGGTGGGCTGCTATATAGGTCTCGAGTGAGAACACCCCTCCATAACTGTTGAAGTTCCTCCACAAGAGGCTCCATGAACAAATCAAAATCCTTTCCAGGACTTTTTGGACCTCGGATGAGCAAGGCCATCATGTAGTTTGATTCTTTGGTGCAGACATTTGGAGGCATGTTGTAAGGGATAACAAGCACTGGCCACATGCTATATGTGGCGCTCTGGTGGCCAAATGGGTTAAATCCATCTGAAGCTAAGCCAAGTCTAATGTTTCTCGGGTCAGCAACAAACGTTTCGTGTTTCTGATTGAAGCTTTTCCACTCACTACCATGAGATGGATGGCTCATTACATTCTGATCTCTGAAATCCTGGTTCCTAGAATGCCACATTACATCCTCTCTTGTTTCAGCATCATGAAACAACCTCTGCAATCTTGGTGTAATTGGAAAATGTCTCAAAACATTATGAGGAATCCTCTTCAGAGCATCGCCATCTTTCCATCTTGATGATTTGCATTTCGGGCATTCACTCAAGTTGGCATAATCCTTCCGGAACAGAACACAATTATTCTTATAAATAGGGATCATATCATATCCAATTCCAACTGCACGAAGGAAATTCTTCATTTTACTGTAGGTGTGTGGCAGCTCAGACGTATCTGGGAAAGATTTGCGGAAAGCAACCAACATTGCAATGATTTGTTGGTCATCCACTTAGATGTCTTCACCTGAAAAAAGGTGACCATATTTGAGAATACTGACAGCTTATTTCCTGGGGTGACAACCACGTTGCATTGTTCCAACATGCGGGCCCACCGTTTTTCTTATGCAGGTGAAAGTTCACGGAATGCACGAGCATTTCGTAGCATTGTTTCAATGTTGGTCAAACTCACTGTCTCCGCCACCTCCTCCTCCTCCTCCTCTTCCACCGGAGCATCAGGCAGATCAAGATGGTGATCTGCTACTTCCACGTAGTCAATAACATTGACGTTCACAGCTTCACCATGATGAACCCACCTAGTATATGTGACCGACATCCCATACAAGTGTAGATGATTTTGCACAGTTGATCGGGTCTTGTAATCAGATTCATACAACTGCTACAGGCAGAGCAGATCTGATTTGGGACCACCGTACTCAGCTCGATAAAGTTCATGAAGTTTTCAACCCCTCGACATATGCGGTGGAGAATCTTGACGAAGCTATCCAAGTCCTGTCCATCTGTTAGACATACAAATTAGTTCTTCTACTAGATATTACAGGAAAAACATATATGCTTTTTTTATGAAGTCCAGAAGAAAATCCCTAGGTCGATGCTAAAGCTATGGCAAGATATTTGGATGAGCAGATCTAAGTAATGAAATATATGTAAAGCTAATTCAGCAAACATATTTGAGTGCTAAATTATGGCAGGCTGTTTCAGCAGTCAATGAGGCCGAGCACACAGCCATCGAATTATCGAAGGCCATCGTAGCAACAAAGATCGAGTATAAAACGGTGTAGAGCTATTTCACCTAACAGATTGGCTAGTAGACCATGGCAATCTACGTCACAATAAATATATGGCAGGATATTTTAGCAACTAGTCGGCCTTGGCATGCCATCTCAGCTAAGCAGATTGAGCGAAGAACAGGTCAAGGAAGCTTCTTAAGCAGAGCATATTGACTGTAAACTACTTCGGCAAACAGTGAGATTAACAGCGTCTATCAGCTAACATTCAGTGCTACACCGACATGCATGGGGCCTCAGTCTAGAATGCGCGTACCGTGAGAGAAGCTGACCGCCGTGCGTCTCCACACGAACGTTGCCATCGGTGGTGGCACTGACCGCCGTGCGCCTCCACAAGAATATCGCCAGCGGTGGCGGCACGGCTAGAGGACGACAGTCTATGAGAGCGTACTGTGGGAGCGAGAGGATCGACGTGCGTCCCCCCGATGAACCGCGGCGCCGACATATCAGCATGGCGGGGTGGGCGGCTTTGGCGGAGCGAATGGAGTGGAGGGGGACGGGGGGAGGGGGGGTTGGGGAATATTATTGGCTAGTTGGCCGAAGGGCGGTTGAATCTAGGATTTGGGGGAATTTTGGGTGGGGGAAGGATTTTCACGTGGTGGGCGGGGAGTTTGGCGCATGGTCGGTTTCTCCAAGTGCAGTCCCACGTGTCAGTGAAGAGGCAAGCCGGAGTGCGTTCCGTTTGCGTGAGACGTGTGCACGACCGAACGTGTGTGGGGTGTAATGTGATCGCGACAGGGGTGTTGTGAGTGTACCACCTTTTTTCCTTTTAAACTAGGTGCTTCGCCCCCTAAAAAAAACTTGTTGCTTCGCGCGATCCATTGATACTACCACTAGTAATCCGTTAATCCCGACTAAAACAGCGCGGCCGGGTCTTTTCCCGCGTGATATGCTGGGAGGTTGGCTTAGTTGGGTTTTTTAGGACGAGTAATGCTACACCTACATAGTCCCAGTTACGTAATTAACATAATGTGAAACGTGTGAGTTGTTGATTGTAGATTGGGGGGAGGGAGGGACCGGCCACCATGAAAATCAGGGGAGGAGAGAGAGAGAGAGGCAATTTACATTAACCCTTTCGTAGGTTCCCGTAGATGTAGAAAAATGTGAAATGCGTGAATGTGCATTTGCAGATAAGGACTTCCCTCGTTCATCCTTTTCTCCCACAAGATCTTGATTTTCCATGCAATGCACGAGCATCTTGCTAGTACTCCTACAATATATTATATTATTGTGAAAGTTCATATACACCGGCCGAGATTAATGCAAACATGGCAGATTTTCATTACATTTTAAACTTTTATAGGACAGAAAAAAAAGAAACCCGACCCTAAACCTATTCTGCGGCGGCAACCGACGTCCTCCATCTGCGATCTCCATGTACGGGCGGGGTTCAAGACCCGTGAAGTGAAGGTGCGGTCTCCGGCGAGGAAAAGTAGAACACGGGAGACGGACCGGCCATTTGGCACACCATGCCCTGCCGCCTCCCATGCCCTACTCATCCTCGGAGGAGTCCCCGACCTCGGCAGTGCCGGACGTTGGACGGCGGCAAGTAGGACGCGTGGCTGACGGTGCTCCCGTCGTCGGCCACCAGCGTGGCCACCGCTTGTGCGGTGACTTGAGCGAGGGCGGCGACCTCGAGCTCCATCCCCGAAGACAAGCTCTCCCGCAGACGTTCGCGCTTGCGGTCATGGCGGATGTGGTGCCAGGTAGGAGGACAATTCGCTATGGTGTGGAGGTTAGCTGGGCGTTGCCACTTTAAGTAGCGCATTCCGGTGAGACCAAGCGTCCTGGTGCGTCATTAAGTTGCCGGAGTTGGTTCCTCGGTCACCGAGCCTCTTAACGACGGCATACGGACGGACGGCATGAATGCGGGCAGCTGGCGCCGGTTGGGAACGCACCGCGTGACGGTGCGAGGGACGAGGGTTTTTGGTGTGCTAGGGTAGTCAGCTGCAGTCGTGGCAACATTGGAGATGCCCTTTGCTCACATGCGATTGACGCATGTCATTGAAAAAGCAAGATGACCCGGCATGTTCTCAGCTCCTAAGGATGCAGTTGGCCACGCTACACCACTCCGCGGACGCGTCCCGGCGCCCCGTGCATCCTCGACGAGCCGGGTGTTGGGGTGTGTTTGGATTGTGGCCAAAGTGCACCTTACCAAAATTTTGGTCATGACCCAAAGATTGGTCTTTGTTTGGATGGTTGCCATTTTTTTTGAGGTTTTGGTCATGACCCAAAAATGGATGGTTGCCATTTTTTGGCATGCCAATGAACTCCAGCCAACTCTTGTTCATTTTCTTGCCTATGTTGGCCAAATCATGGGCAACCAAAACCACAACCAAAATTTTGGCTACCCAATGCTTTGATGGGGCAACCTTGGGCACAAACCAAACATACTAGCTGTTGGTCGTGCCACAGCACTAACACCACCCTCGGCACACTAAAACCGACTGTGTCACGTGAAGATGAGTGTGTCGCTCACCGTGGTTGTCGTGTCGAGAGGCGGTGCTGGAGCTGCGCCACGTTGTTGGCCCCCACAACCCACATGAACGGTTGCCGGCGGTGGGGAGGTCGTGGGCCAGCTCCTCCATTGGACTAGTTTGCGTTACGTCGTCCCGACAGGTGTGCCCCACATGTCAGTTTCCCTGTTTTCCCGCCCATATTCGAGCGTCAGTGCTCCGCGTTGCGCACTAGGCCTTTTACTATGTAGGCCAAGCGAGAGAACTTATTGTTTATTTGAGCCGGTCAAGTATAATCATTTGTCGTTTGCTTATTTCTCATTCATCTCCAACCCTCTTCTCCATCGATCATGTCGCCCTCCGGTCGAGTCCATCCTCCCACATGCCTCATTTGAACATTCTGCTGAGTATCATTCGCATGTGGGCCTAGACCATGCTTGTATTTCCAATGTTTATTTGTAATTTGTCCGACATGCATACAAACAAACGGTTCGTTTGAAGTTTCACTTTGCCTCCACTACGTGTCGCTTCGCGTCTTAGTTTTGGCATCCCATTCGGTTCATGCATGCCCCGACACATGTTGACGAGATCGATTGATGTTCAGAGATCAATTGCGTGTCGTGCAAGGAGATAAAGGTTTTGTCTGTTTCTATGATAGAAATGACCCGCGGGGGAGGGGGGTCTGTGTGGATCAGAGGGAGTATATTGTACGTTCATAAGCAAAACGAACGTATTATACCCACCCTAGTCCTCTTTCAATCGATCTACGGACCCGAGATGAAATCGAGAGAGAACGAGTGGGGGCATGTGTGATACCTAAGGCGGATTCAAAATTTTGAACCGGTGATCATAGTATCCGCAAATCATATATAAAGGGTATTCAATGTTCGTTTCGTTTTTGAACGTACAATATACTCCCTCCTATCCTTTCTAGTTTACATATAAGTTTTATGTATAGTCAAAGTATCTCTACTTTGATGAAAAAAAAGTATCAACATTCAACAACGCCCAATCAACATTGTTAGATTCGTACGTACTCCTAGATTTGCACTACAAGGGAAAACCCTAGTAGTAGCACGGGTTTTGAGGCTATCAAGCCTTGCAGGCACCGCTTCTTAATAAGGCGCATAGCTAACCGTTAGTAGTAGCGCTGTCCGCATTCCGATGCTACTACTATCGATATATCAGCAGCGCATTTTAACAGCGCTACTATTAGTTAGCTGTAGCGTTTTCCTGTTCAGCCATCTTTGTTATATCTTCCACCATTTCCCATTCCGCTTCAATAAACTGCAATTTTCAGATACTAGTTCTACTAGATATCAATTTCATAAAGCATTATAGGTACTAGGTAGTACTCCTCGGTTCCAAATTACCGTCGTGGTTTTAGTTCAAATTTGAACTAAAACCACGACGAGTAATTTGGAACCGACGAAGTACTACAATTTCATATATACTCAACATGCATCCTCAAGCAGTACAAGGTGACATCGACTACGATCATCATATTTAGTTCTAGATGATATCAACGACGATCATCATATGTAGTTCTACATGATATCGACGACGATCATCATATGTAGTTCTAGATGATATAGCCAAACATATGTAGTTCTAGATGATATCGACGACGATCATCATCCTCAAGCCTGGGCGGTGGGTGTTCCTTATAGTAATTAGGATGGCCTGTCCAACACGAAGATTCTTGCCAACGAGGAATCTCTTCCACCCAACCGAGTTTTAGTGTGTGCGACCGTCAGTGTCCATGCGGTAAGTACAGGTGGTGACGGAGCCCCTTGCGCTAAGGCGTAGTCCAGCTGAGCCTTCTTCATCAGGCTCGATACCACAACTCAAAGATAGGTTCTTTGGCAATTTTTGAACAAGAAAAACATATCAATTAATAAATAGCCTCACACATACATCTTGCAAATATATTTCTATTAAGTATAGATTTCTACACTATCAAAAGACACAAGATTACGATTTGTACTAATTAATCATGAATTCTACTAAGCATATCATTGGACTCTACACTAAGCATTTCATCGGATTCACTAAGCATATCATCGGATAATTTGCATTTGTAAGTATAACAATAAATATATATATATATATATATATATATATATATATATATATATATATATATATATATATATATATATATATATCATCAAATTACTACAATCAGTACATATAATGACCATTTCATGCCGATCGACCATGGTACTTGTCGGTATGGTCATTTAATGGCACCCCGACAAAGTCATCACGTGGCGGAATTATGTCCCATAGGTTGCACACCTCGTCCTCGCTCAGCCTCATTCTTTGAGCTACGATGGCTTCATGAAGTGGGCCCTCATTATCTTCATCATCTTCGTCATCTGCATCATCTTCGTCATCTTCGTCATCTTCATCATCTTCGTCATCTTCATCATCTTCATCATCTTCCACCAGGTTGAGATAAATGACAGCCAGCTTGGGTCTTTCTGCTCTGAAGGAGAAGCTGATCAACTCACCACCATAAAGACGATGCGCGAGGAAGCGGGCCCATCCATCTCCTCCAATCTGTGACATATTGCGCCCTTTCTCGACCTCCATAGTGTATGGCCCCTCAGAGCCTCAAATGTCACAAAGGTTCCTATTAGCTTGTTGAATTTCAACCTCACATTGCATGGGACGATCTGTGTAAGAAAAGCAAAATGACACAATGCAGTAATGCCAACACTAAAAATAAAATAGTTATTACATTTCACCTAATTTCTTACCGCCGCATGACGAAAACTCGGCTAGAAGTAGATGTCGAACAGCTTGCCAGTTGCAAGGCTGCTGGTGCACCTTGACTTGCACAGTCGACATAGTGGTGGTGGTGGTGGCGCCATTTTCCTAAAGCAATATGAGCAAAGGATTAACGATTAGATGACAAGGTACCACCTACCAAAGCATTTCGATGGCACCTATTGCCTAAGATAATTGATTAAAAAAACAAGTGGAAAATTTATCTAAATTGGCACCTACATTTTGCCAAAAAATAACTTATTACAAAAAAACAAAAGCATCTACCTATCCATGTACAGAAAAAATAACAATAAAATGGTGCATACTAAATCAACTAGCATACTAAATCAACTAAATGACACAATGTTCTAAATCAACTAAATCAACTAGCCTACTAAATCAACTAAATCAACTAGCCTACTAAATCAACTAAATTAAAATGTTCTAAATCAACTAGCCTACTAAATCAACTGAATCATATCAACTAAATCAAAATGTTGCATATAAACTAGCCTACTAAATCAAAATGTAGCAGGTAGGAGGGAGAAGGAGGGGCGACTCAAGGAGGGAGTAGAGAGTATGACGGAGGAGGAAGGCGAAACAAGGAGGGGCCGGCTGGCGGCGAGTGGAGGGAGGACGGAGGAGGAAGGCGGAGCGAGGAGGGGCCGGCCAGCGGCGAGTGGAGGGAGGATGGAGGAGGAGGCCAGTACCGAGTCCAGCAAGGAGGATGAGGTGACGGCGGCGCAGATCGGAGGAGGGGAGACGGGGGAGGACCCGTGATGCAGGGGGTTGAGGGGAAGATCGAGTGAGTGTGTGGATCTGTGGATCTGGATTGCGACTAGTTAACTTGGCAGCAGCGGTTATTGCTTAAATGCGCTACTGCTACGACCCGTAGCAGTAGCGCTCTTCGTATTAACACGCTGCCGCTATAACTGGCCTCGCGGCGGCGTCGTGGGAATTTTAGTAGCAGCGCGTCTTTGAGTGTGCGCGCTACTGATAAACTTGTTTCAGCAGCGAGTTTTGTCCGTGCGCGCTACTGCTACTTAGCAGCAGCGCCTGATTTTAAAGCGCGCTGCTGGTAAAATTCTGTGTATAGGCTTTTCCCTAGTAGTGTTGTACTCGAGATGGTTTCCAATTTGTTTTCAATCACGTGAATGTGCTTGTTCTCATGCATGCTCTTCCTACTAGGATTTCGCCACGTATAGCCAGTCCAATAGTAACTTTTTTAAGCTCCCTGTCCAATAGTACTAGTGGAGTACCGACAACACTGTACTAGAGTATGCAAGTGCTTATAGTTGTACTCCTCCTTCCATTTATATAGGGCCTATTTGGAGGAGAGAGATGTGAAAAAGTAAGGGAGTGAGCTCTCATGCAAGAGCCTAGCTATATCGCATTCCTAGTTAAATACGCATAATAAATATGAAGAAAGAGATGGAGAGAAGATGGAAAAGTACTAATACAATAGCCAAACTTATAATTTTTTTATGGAAATAGCTAACCTTATAGCCCACACTATTGTATGAGTGCATATAATAGATGATGGCTATAGATGACATGGCAGTTCCTTATAGCCATCGACTGGCTATATTATTAACCATGCTCTAATGCGTTTTTCAAAACCGCATTTGACTATTGACAAGATTAATAGAAAATGAGATGTATAATGTGAAAATTATATCATTGGAAGCTCCTTTCACATACGTATCCCTTCCTTACCCTCCCTTTCGGTCACTTACTGGCGGACCCCATGCTTGCTAGGCCCCGCATGTTAGTTACCCAATGGGTTCGGCCACGTCAGGGGATCCTCATCCATAGTATATTCCCTCTGTTTTTATTTACTCCGCATAAAATGACACGGGCGGGGGAGGGGGAAGGACATCGGTTTGCTCTCAACTGCGGTCCCACAAGCGAGCGAAAACGCAAGACGAAGCGCGTTCCTTTCGGTGAGGGACGTGGAGGGTCCAACATGCCGGGCTGCAACGCGAAGGTGACAAGAGCGATGTATAGTCAAAACCGATTAACCGGTCGTCACTAGAACCACTATTCACACTAGAAGCTTCGCTGCTCGGCCTATGCCAGCCACTTCCCTAAAACCACACCTAGGGCCTGTTTGGTTCCAATAAGTCACCTGACTTATAAGTCAGGTGACTTAAAATTAGTGACTTATAAGTCATGCCTGTTGGGTTGTCACCTGACTTATAAGTCACCTGACCACACCTTCCCACCTTGTTTTTTACGTAAATGTGGTGGGACCCACGCAAAAGGGGGTGACTTATAAGTGTTAAGTTGGGGTGGAGCAACTTATGACTTATAAGTTGGGGTGACATATAACTCGGGTCTGTTTGGCAAACTAAGTCACTTTTTTCACTTTTCGAGTTATAAGTTGGTGACTTATTTGGAACCAAACAGGCCCCTAATCTCCAGCCCCTTCCCCCACCTTTCAATCTCCTAGCCCGCATCAAGTGTCCCCTAGTTCGCCAGAAAGCCATGGTGCTCCGCAAGATCACGTACTACAAGATGCTGACGCCGGAGCGCCGCGCAGAAATCGCGGCGGCGGTCGGCGCCAGACACCTCCGTTCCCAAGCTCGCTTTGCGGCAGGCCAATCCCCGAGTTCTCTGGAGCCAAGCTATGAGGAGGAGGAAGCCGATCCAATGTTCATGGAGGAGGTTGCGGCGCAGAAGCCCCCGATGGGTATGAGACGATGGATGTCGACTTCGGGCGTCCGAGTCCCCCATGGTGCAGGCGGACCAGCGGTTCAACCTGGCGATACTAAAGGAGGACCAGGAGGCAGAGGCTCAACTCGACACGGAGCGCGCGCATGCCGCTGCCATCGAGGCTCTCCTGCAGGCGGGACCGGATGTCGTGGATGTGAACCGGGTGGCGGAGGCTCAACTTGAGACGGAGTGCACGGATGCCGCTGCCATCGAGGCCCTCCTGCAGGCGGAACCGGACGTCCTGGACTTGAACCGGGCGGCAGAGGCTCAACTCGACACGGAGCGCCCAGATGCCGCTCTCATCGAGGCCCTCCATTAGGCGGAACCGGACGTCCTGGACTTGAACCGGGCGGCGGAGGCTCGACTCGACGCGGAGCGCGCGGATGCTGCTGCCATCGAGGCCCTCCTGCAGGCGGAACCGGACGTCCTTGACTTGAACCGGCGGTGCCCTCGTCTGTGCAGAGCGCCCGCACGCTCCGCGTGAACGAGTAGCTGGAGGCCAAGGACAACCACGGTGCGGAGACACACGTCGTCAGCTACGGCTGGTTCACGCCGGTAGCCAAAGACGACGAGGCCGTCTCGTTCCGCGAGCAGTGATAGTTTTTCTTTATGTAGTTGTTTTTATGGATATTTTGCTGTGTAAAAACATATATTGTTATGCAAGTCGCCTGACTTGGGTCAGTCTACCATTTCAAGCGGTTGGATGAATATCCTACGTCTCCTAACCCTTCTTCCTCACCTCTTCTTCTTCCCCAACAGACCACCGCACGGGCAGTACGGATACTCCCCAACATGCGGTTGGATAAACATACTCTATGAACAAAAATTATGTGTCAGCGGTAGGATGGCTGAGTTTGGTTTGTTCACATGCGACAAAGACGTGCGATGAGGGTGGTCGTTCCCTTGGTTGGGTTTGCGGCGTGCAGGAGCAACTGTGCATGTGAGGGTGCGTTGCGACCGCGGCGTGCAGGAGCGACCGTGTGAGGGTGCGGTGCAACCGCGACAGTCGTGCGAAAGTGTACCTCCTTTTAATTTTGAAAACTTTAGGCAAGCTTGGCAAAAATGTGTGGCGAAGTATGGCAATGCAAGGCCTAGAACCAAACAGGATAAGTACGTAGTACTACGTACTAGGAGTACTAGTGTTAAAAAAGAAAGGCGGAGTTTTCCTTCGCGGGATTAATCGACACAAATCCTTGTTTCACGTGTCAATTAATGCGTATTTTTTCTCCAAAGCGCAAAGAGCTAACCATCTCACTCCTCATCGCTTGATTAATGCAGCGCCATGCAAAACAACCTTCTCACTTCTGCATGCATGCAGGGATATTAATGTCCTTGGTTGCTAGTACGAGGCAAACCCCATCAATTTTGCCTCGATTAGTGTTAGTGGCCTTTTGCAAATTGTAATTTTGATATATTGGCCTTGTGTACAAAAAATGGAGGTAGTAACTATATTTGACGTCCTTCCCCATTGCGGTGACGTCGACGATATCTCGAACGTTGTGGTTTGCTGAAGTGCGTTCAACGGAGAACACCATTGAGGGAGACCACGGTAAGTCGTTTGCAAGTGCCGCCTGCAAGCCGAGACAACCGCCTTATTTGTATCCAGGAAGTCCATTGAACCAAAGGACGCGTAAATGTACTAGTACTACTTGTACACAATAGCGTCATCCGTCCAGCTTAGTGCGGTCAGATGGTTTCTCGAAGAAGGAGATGGAGAAGCAGAGTCAGCGAAGAGTGAAATGATGGTTGCTTCATCCGTGCTTTGTGATTTGACGCCTCACTGCTTTGTGATTTGTGATAGAAGGGACAGGGGAGTAGACTCTGTCCTCTATACTGTGCATGCGTCCAAGCACGGGAGAAAGAGGAGAGACGTTGCATTTTTCTATTCCTTCAATCAATCAACCAGGGAGCTTCGGTTCCATCCTTTTGGCTTTGGTAACACCGTGCACAATGGTTCCCACGATGCCAAAAGCTATTTTCACATTTGGCTACACATTGTGGATGCCCTTAACCGTACCACTTGGTTTTGCTCCTGTGTGCTATTTATACGAATCTCAATTATATTGATCTAAAAAATTATAGAATCAAGATTAGTAAAAAGGAGGTGATTTTGCCGCGCGGATGGCGAGGGAGGTTTCTTATTTTTAGAGGACGTTGTCCTGGCGGTTTGCTAACATGCGGTCCCACATGTCAGTGCTTTACCAAGCCGACCCGCTTCCCACATGAGGCAGAACAACGGCAGAAGCAACACGTGGTTAACTTGAAGAACATGAGGGAGAAACGGATTCAGCAACGAGTGAAATGATGGTTGCTTCGTCCCTCCAACTTATTTTTTTAGCATTATTACTTCGTCCCTCCAACTTAACTGCGGGAAAGGTGCAGCTTTGTGATTTGACGCCTCATTGCTCATTACTACGCCGGCGCCATCAGTGGGTGCTTCACCCCGGCTGCTCGGCACTGTATTCCGGTATGGCACGTGGACCCGGTAGCTTGATGCCCCACATGTCGGCGAAAGGGACTAGAAGATTTATGAAAGCGAGCGCTCCACTCTTACGACGGAGGAGTACACGACACGAAGGCCTAGTGAACTGTCACTTGTACTGTATATAGTACAATAGTTTTGCTATTTCGCACGATCCATCGATACAAACCCGATTAAACAAGAAAGGGCTGTATTTTTCCCGCGCGGTATATGATACTAGCCATACATTTCAAAGGCAATTTTAATGTATGCAAACTGACTAATTAAGTAACAATATGATATCTAGTAAAACTAAAATCACATATGATTTATTGTGTTAGAGTGTAGTAGTAGTTGTGATGTATTGCATAGTTGTTAGATGTAACATGCGAGAACGTGTAGAGATGTAGTTTTGGAGGGCCTACAGAGAGAAAGCGTAATATGTTCACCGAACTTCAGAATAAGTTGATTATGGTCACTATATACGTTTTGCGGTGATTATACGGTCACTTGCTCACGGTTCAGCATCGGATTGCACTCTGTTGACCGGCCAAATAGTCTGCGTGGCACCATGTTGACTAGTTAAATTGACCACGTTCCTTGTGGGTCTCACCTGTCAGTTCGCATAGGGAAAATGTCAGATAAACACAAATTTATGCAGGCGCGACAAGACTCCACCCCGTGCGCGGGAATCACCTAGTTGTGTATGTGTCTGTCAGGGCCTGATGTGTGCGCATGCACGTGTAGGTTGAGCACTTGAGCGTGAGAGTGTGTGTTGGTCGTGTGGTGTACTGGTGTGTGCATGCATGCGTGCGTGTGTGTGCATGTGAGTGTTGCGTGCGTGCGTGGCTGCGTGTGTACGTGTGAGTGTTGCGTGCGTGCGTGGGTGCATGTGTTCATGTGAGTGTTGCGTGCCTGCAGTTCGTGTGCATGCGTGCGTGTGTGTATAATCACCACACCAGCTCCTGTGTGTTAAAACAGACGGCTCGGCATACCAATACAAGGCTACCTTGTCCGCTGTTCCCGCGGTCATGACTTCGAACCACCATCCAACATTTATTTGTCGTTTTTTTTCATTCTTACTAGCAAGATGCCCGTGTGTTGCACGTAACATCAAGATCCATTTGTATGAATAGTTTATCTTGTGAGAGAAAAGGATGAACGAGGGAAGGCCTTATTTGCAAATGTGGAGAGGTGTGTGGTTACATCTTAGGAAAAATTGTCATAGTTTCTTTCCTATCCGTCAGATATAAATCAGACGGCCCATATTGCAGGATGGCAGGCACACCATCATCACCAACTCTGTTTTTTATAAGAGTGTATTTTATCCCTACTCTTATAAAAAGCATAGTCGGTGATGATCGTGGTGCCTGCCATCCTGAATATAGGCCATCCGATCTATATCGACGGATAGGAAGGAACCTATGGCAATTTTGCAAAAGATACCCACACCCTCTCCACACTTGCAAATAAGGCCTTCCCTTGTTCATCCTTTTCTCCCACAAGATAAACTACTCATACAAATGCATCTTGATGTTCCGTGCAACACATGGGCATCTTGCTAGTATTTTATAAGAGTGTAGATGTAGAGTAGATATGTCGGATGTGTGGGCCCGATGGTAGTGAGATAATTTGATGCAACACTAGAGGTGCCACATGGAGCGTTTAATCGTCAACTAGTCATGTCTTGAGCAAATCTGAGTTGTACGGTGAGCCCGTGGATCTGTATAATAACCACAAAACGTAAATGGTGACCGTAATGAGTGGATTCTGAAGTCCAATGTGCGTATCGTGCTTTCGCTTCAAATACAATGATCGTCACTGTATATATCGCGAGAGAAAGATGAAACATGCGTGAATGTGCTGGGGGCTTACTTTTAGAGGACTTGGAGATAGTTTGTGTGCGTATCTGAAAGGGGCGAGGGGGGGTATGCGATGGAGAGAGAGATGCTCTTCGTTTCTCTTTATTATGACTACCTTTATATATAGTATAAAAATATACAAATTCACAAAGCGGAATAAATATCATTGTGGGCACCATGCAATGCAAGCGCTCATACTCCTCCATATAACTTTGTAATGTTGTATATATGTAGAAATTCTAAAATATTTTTTGGCCACACTTTATTCAAAAGGAATGTTGTATCTTGAAATAAACATGAAGAGAGGGATTTTAGATCAATGGGGTACGTGATGTAACATGTGTGAATGTGTAGTTGATGCATTTGTGGGGCCTAGAGAGGTATGTGCGTGTATTACGTATTCGAGAGAGGCATGGATAGAGGGGCCGGCAGGGGGGCGTGGGAGAGATAGCATGAGAAATGAGAGTGGTCTAGAGAGAGAGAGAGAGAGAGAGAGAGAGAGAGAGAGAGAGAGAGAGAGAGAGAGAGAGAGACGAATATGACGTCATGGCAAGAGATTCCCTTGAGTGTGTATATGCAAGGGGGGAGTCGATAGAGGCACCAGGAGAATATATTTTTTGTGTGTGGTGTCTGTGTTGGTATGTGTGGGTGTGAGAAGATAACGAGACATGGGGGCAGAGGGTGTGTCACCGCGTGAGGTCCGGTGGGTCGAGGTGAGGCCCTTCGTTCGGTTCCATCCCGCGCCACATTGGTCGGCCCGTGACGCATTTAGGGAGACCCATGGATGACTAGACATACAAGACAAAGATAGCATAATTGTGAAGGACTATTTTTCCACTGACGAAGCCGGCTAGGATTTGTAACCCTGGGTTCTCGGACTAAGGTAACCCCTTTATCTCTGATATTACTATTCATCCAACCTAACTTTAAGGGGTATCCTACAGAATGCTCTACAAAATAGATTCAAATTTAGCTCCTCCATTCCAAAATAATCGTAGTTATAGGATTTTCAAGTGTCAAAATTTCAAAAAGAAGCGGATAATTTAATGAGGTTTTCAAACATACAAGGTCAAATTTAACATTGTCTATTTAGGTAAATCCTCAAAGTTCAAGAGTACTCTAAACGTGAATGCTTCTGTTTCAAAATTTCGAACAAGCGCCAAAAGAGCCTCTACTCGCCCGAAACCGCGTGAGACCAATGTTTGGTAGTACAAGGAAATTACTTTTCTAATAACTCCGACCCGTGAAACCTACCGGCCCGATATCCAAAGGTCTAAACCGGGGTAGGTTTGTAGCTTCATCTAGACGCCATGCAACCGCCTCCGAAAAACATTCATACACAATGGCCGCCTAAGCACACATGCGCGCGGCCGAAATCGCTCCCGTCCACTATTTGCGACACCTGGGATTACCATCCTACCCCCGACACGCAGTAGGTCCGAAATTTAAGTGGGGGGGGGGGGCAAAGTTTGTACTTTCCCCAAATTTCAAACAAGCATGTCCCATCTTCTGTTCAAAAAAGCCAAAAACAAGCGCGTCCCAGACCGAAACATGGTCCCCCCCCCCGCCCACCCGTCCGATTCCCCATTCGTACTCCGTGGCCGCAAAAACTACCTCTCCACCGGCCGCGAAACCCCGGCATCCTCCGTCCGCCACCCCATTCCACCCATCAACCGCCGCCCTCCTCCATCACGCTGGAGCCGATATCCCGATGTTGTCGTCCACCTCAACCACAACGCCCTCCACGGCTAGTAGTTGAAGCCGAGGCCGAGCCATCCGTACCGGAGCTAGTTCAACCACGCCGTCTTGCGCCTCACCGCTGCCGCTCCAACTTCACCACCCTCCACCGCACCGGAGCTGTTCCTGCTACGTCGTCCTTCACCGCCTCGAATCTGCTTCGCCTCCACCAACATACGACCACGGCAACGCAGTCAAAAATTTGGCCATGGGTTTGTCCAAGAATCCACGGTTCCCCAAAACATCGATTCCCCCGGGAGAAAAAAGAAGATCGCCGCGACATATGGAGGAGACCACACTGGCAACCGATAAGGGTACTCCTCTTCCCTTATTCGTGCAAATCTTATGTGTCTGGTTGCACGGTATTCA
Source organism: Aegilops longissima (assembly GCA_021605205.1). Lineage (NCBI taxonomy): Eukaryota > Viridiplantae > Streptophyta > Magnoliopsida > Poales > Poaceae > Aegilops > Aegilops longissima. Next base: position 98,479 of record JAHIAM010005252.1, read on the forward strand.
TCCCACAGAAAACACTAGTTGACCGCTTCTTCTTGATACTAGATGTTCCTAGAAACACGCGATGCACAAGGTTTCTCCTCATATACTATTTCACCTTAGCTAGAGGTCCGTCCCCCTGAATTTCAATTCCTGGTCAGTTGATTCCCAATTAATGGAAGCATTCCCCGGCGTAACAGGCGCTAGTCCGCCTATTACGCCGGGGAAGCAGCGCCTCGGTGTTTATCTTAGGAGAGTGTGGGGCCTAGAGCTACTGGCGCCCGATCTGGAGGTCGGCCGGGATTAAAGGGATGGCCTGGGGGTGCTGCCAAGCACGGCGGTGGTGTGAGGTCGAGGGGAGGGCGGGGCAGCGGAGGCAGGGGTCTGGGCCGATGGTCGCTGGCGGTTCGAGAAAGATCGTCAACAGTGACTGGCGGGAGGTAGACGAAGGCCATCTGCCCGTTCCTTATAGATCGGACGGTTCATTAAAAAAATGACTGGCCTATTTATTTTCAGTCGTCTGTTATCTTGACATGACCACATGTGGTGGTGTGCTGGAGGAGTACCTGCATTTCCTGTGCTCATATATTAGAAAATCTTGCGGAGTAGAATCTAATTTTGTTTGCCATGCAATGTTGTAGAGCTATCATATGTCTCCTGTCATTTATTTTTCAGCCACCTACTATTTGCTACTTTTACATTGCACTAGTTCTGCACACACTTCACCCATACTCTCACTATTGTGTTTTTATGCAAGGGTATTTCAGACCCTGCCTTGACAGTAGCAGAAAAGATAAGAGAGAAGCCGCTCCAGCGTGGTACGCAGCTAAGCCAGACACGTTTCAAGACTGTAAAGGGTGTAGTGTCAGCAGATGGAGACGGGGAACGTGGCTCTGGAGTTGATGATCTCACTCGCCATGAACCACCATCCCGGTGTCATATGTGGTTGCATGTTCCATATGGTGTCTAACTTGTATTCGAAAGGCCGTAGTCAGTCTTTCTTAAGATAAGGAAAGATATTTTTTACATGAACCACCATCCCGTGAGCACCAGAAGACAAATAGCTAGTCAGGGCACTGGCCGAGCCAGTGACAAGCCCAGCAAAGAGAGGCATCACTTGGAATCCAACTAAAAAGCCGCGATGGTGGTGAAGCAGCCCGCCTCCCACCAGGCTCTCAGGTCCTAGATGATCATGCTTACCACTCCAGCCGGATGTCTAGCTTGTATTGCTTCCAATTTGGTTAAATTGCATCTGCTTAGCTTACACATTATACCTTTGAATATGACATGCCTTTCTGTTTTTGGCACATACTAGTACATCTGTGTATTAACCATGTTCGTACATCTAACTAATGTTCTTGTGTATCCCTCATCAATCACTTATGATGAGGCAGTCAGGCAAGCGGAATACTCCTCATTTAAAGAATGCAACGTCAGCCTCCCGACATGATTCTCAAGAAACAACAAGGCTAGATGAAGATAGTGAACATATCTCTGTAGTTAATTACCGCATTTACCCTACACTAGCATCGCAGGTGCTTGCTCTAACTTGGCAGCGTGATATGTGGTTGCATGTTGCATATGGTGTCTAGATTGCAATTCTTCCAATCTGGTTAAACTGCATGTGATATTCTGCTTAGCTTATACATTATACCTGTTAATGTGACATGCCTTCCTGTATTTAGTACATAGTACATCTGTCTATTAAGCATGTCCTCACATAAAACTATTGTTTTTTGTATCTCGCATAAATCAATATGACGAGACACCTTTAGTATATGCAGTGTGACATTAGTTGCATCTTTGATATGATTTATAGCATGCACTGCTTCTAATTTGTTGAAATGCCATTTATGATGGGACACTTTTAACTTGGCAAAGTCATATTGGTTGCATCTTTCACGTGGTGTCTAGCTTGCATTGCTTCTTATTTGGTGAAATGGTTTCTGCTTAGTTTACACAAACAATTGTGAATATGCCATGCCGTCCTGTTTTTCGTATTATTCCATCCTGGAATCATGTGTTTGCCTTACATCAAAGTAGTGATTGTCAGTATCATGCACGAATGAGTTCTGAAGAGTGAATTTTATTGCTTTTTCTTGTCGGTTTTACTTGACAATTCAAAATCAATAAAGCGGAAGGAAGTTAGCAAGGCAGCGGATGAAGGTGCTCCTTCCAAATGGAGGGCCTCTACATATTCTACTCCTCCATCCCCCCAAGATGGTTTCCAAGACAACACATGCATAGACACTCAACGTAGTTGTGTTGGTGATGAGCACGTCTCCCCTAGTGCACCATCACAGGTGCTCCCTCTAACTTGGCACTGTTATATGTGTTTGCATGTTATGTGTGATGTCTAGCTTGTATTGCTTCTAATTTTGTTGAATTGCATATGCTTACTTTACACATTATACTTGTGACTAAGACACGTGTTCCTGTTTCTAGAACATATAGTATCTGTCTATCACACCATGTTCTTACATCAAAGTACATTTGTTCTGAAGAACTAAATTGTTATTCGTTTTTCTTGTCGGCTTGACTTAACATGGCACAGAGAAAGAGGAAGCAAGACAGAACAACAGGGAAAGGGAAGCGGAACAATCCTGCAGATTCTGCTGGTACTGATGGTGTAATAGAAGGTCAAAGTCCAGCGGAAAATTGTACCGACATGGTATCCCATGCTACACGAGCTGCAGAACAAGCCAAACAGAAACAAATAGCTGCCACCAAACAAGCAGAGACAACCCTAGTTGTTGCAACACCTTCCATAGTACCACCAACTACACGATTTACTCATTCGTCAACTCAGCTAGCAGCATGTTCCCAAGCTCCGTTGCCACCTGACACTACTTCTGAAGCACTCTTGACACAAGATGAGTTGGCAAGATCAGATGAACTTTGTGAGCTTCAACAGCAAGAAGGTAGTTCTTTGGAGTCAAGTTCAGCTTGCATGCTTCTTTATATGTAGTCTCACGGTTTGATGTACACTAACACTTCCTATGTTTGTTGTTGGACTAGCACCTAGGCGCAAGAGGAAACCAACATCAGGGATAATGCTCGATAGGTTAACTAAATCTAGAGGAGGAAGAATGGAGATCCGTTTTGAGGTAGGTTTCAAAAGGCCACGTGATGCTACAGAGTCCGCCAACTTAGTATAAGAGGCAGCGGTTGCTGTTAGGTGTCATGTACGTATCCTCCCAACATGGATTCAGTACAAGAATGACAAAGACGAAACCCAGTTCAACACCTTCCTCGACCATTTATCTGTAAGTATGGTTATGTATGGAAACTAGTAATATCGTCTTGCTCTGTCCAATACTTTCTAGGTTGCTGATAATGAGAGTCCCATAATTTTCAACAGATGAAGTTCAAGTTGGATAGCCAAGATGATGCAACCAGACAAGCTTGCACCCATGTTTTCAAGTCTGCTCTGCGACAGTATCGGTATAACTTGAGGAAAACTCACGTTGAAGGCAAGGCTAACAGTGAACTTGCCCAAACATCTCCGGTGGAAAATATATCTGATGAAGACTGGAGAGGCCTCGTTAAACACTGGTCCGATCCGAAGTATCAGGTACATTATATATATATGTGATCAGATCACATGTTGAAGTCCTATTTACGCATGTGCCACACAAATCTATCTTCTTGTAGGTGAACTGTTCAAAGAACAAGGCCAACTGTTTAAAGTGAAATTCCAATGCATTTATAGGATCTCATAGCTATATTGCACACTACGAGGCTCTTGTAATTATCTGCTGTTTCACTCTTTTCACAGTACCATATTATCAGATCTATATTGACTTGTTCCAAATGCAGAGGAAAGCCCACAAGGACCAAAAAGTACCTGAACCAATGTTGTGGAAATCTTCAAGGACTGTCACACCAGCAAGAAGAAGGGCATGACTACACCAGTCAAAGCCGCTGTTGTAAGTCCTTAATCCTCATGCCTTTTAACTACTACTTACTCTGACTTGTGCCTTGAACTGCATGGTTTGTAGCCAATGTCTGTTACTCTTTTAAATTTTGTACACAATTGTCTTAGCGTATCATTGCACCTTACAAGGTTTAAAAGAGAGGAGTGATGTTCCTTTGATCTTGACCTGTAATCTAGTTCCGTGCTGGACTTGCCCACACAACGTTACAATTGTCTGTTTGTCTGTTCTCAGTTGTTTTGTGATATGAATGATGTCATACTATGCTTACCGTATTATAAATTTTGTCTCTTTGTCCTTAGCTGTCAATACAATGTGAAGAAACACACAATACATTAGCCATGGTACATGGTCATATGTTTGGAACCTGGTTTTATTATGTACTTTGCAGTAAAATATAACTAATATTTTACATGGGTTCACCAGAATAAGTTTTGTATATAGAACAAAGCTATTTTATTTGGTTTTGCTGCCTCCTTAATATCTTATGTTCTGGTACTACTAATGTAAAAACTCAACTTTTCAGGAAGCTATGGAAAAATTGGTGCAACCGCCACCTTCTGAAGGTGGCGAGGCAACTATAACCGCAATGTCAGTTCTTGCTACATTGTGTCAGTACTTGTCCACTAACAGTGCCAAAAGCACGTTCCTGCATAATACTGGGTTGGTTGTTAAGGCAATCTCGTCCAAACTGCCTCATGATCAAGATATGCAAGCTCAAAACAATGTTATATCTGCTCTCCAGACACTAGTTCGTTCCTTAACAGAGACCCTTTGTGAAACAAGGACATACATTGTTCGATGTCGTCAAGATATGCATGGTTTTGAAACCAGACTATCCAACATTTGCTATGTTGTTCAGGAGCCTAGGAGAAATGAAGGCCAAGGTTATGGTGCTCCATCGGACAATACATCATGAAAACATAACAATCAGGTCAAATGAACTGGGCTTCTAAATTTCTGGTGGTGCATTTATCTGCCAGACTGTTAACTTTTATGCGAACCTTCCTTTTGTTTTATAGTTGTAATTTGTTATGTTGTGATATAAAATTTGTTCTCAACGTCCAGCCACTAGCTGAAGAAAACAACAAGCCATTTTTGTATAGTGTAGGGTGCTCCCTATATTTGCACTGGTGGCGATCTTTGATGCCCAGTGGATGTAATCTGTGCAATCGCCTTAATAGCCTAGAGTTAGTTTCGGGCTTATTTATTTCCTAGTTTTCTTTTTCCCTGGTTTGCTAGTGGCCGCAACAACTATGGGCCATATATGGACCGTGGTAGCCTTGACCCTGCTACGGTCCGTAGGATCCATGGGCCTCCTACGGGTCGTCTTTAAATGGGCCTCCAACACGGACGTAGAATCGGTGGGCCTCGGGCCGTCGGATAAATGGGTCTACATGGGCTATAAACGGGCGTAATTGGTATCGGCCCAGCACGGTAATGGGCCGTTAACAGGCCGGAGGACAGCAAAGGCTTAATTCTGTCACAGGCATAACGGGTCGTTAATGGGCCAGAATATAGGACGGGCTGGAAACAGCGCAACGGGTTAACAGGCTAGAAACGGGCCGACTCTTGCCACGGGCCGAATTTGGCCCATTATTGGAACATGCCAGTAACGGGCCAGAAGTAATCGAGGGCCGTAAAGGAGCCCAAGAATATATGGGCCGTCAGTAGGCCGAAAGCTAACACGGGCTGGAAACGGCCCATGTGAATCATGGGCCATTATCGGGTACAAAGAAATTTACCGTTCATTACGGGCTAGAGTCACCGTGGGCTCTAAACGGCCCAAAGATACAAAGGCCTCAGATGGGCCGAAAGACATCATGGGCCATACATGGCCCGAAAGTGAAACAGGCTGGTGTTATATTCGACGGCCCACATGACATTGTTGGGCCGATTTCATGCAGGTCCTGATGGGCCGTGAGTTACCGGGCCGTAAAATGGGCTATTTGTGAAGAGACTGTTATCAGGCTTTTTATGGGCCAGCCCGCTATCTTTTGACCAAGTCAAACAGGCCGTCCTTTTTAAGCTAAATGGGCCAGTGGTGGTACATTGCACGTGTCGACATATCATAGGCGCCTATCTGACCCACTGACAAGCTGACACGTGTTTCCTCCGGCCATTCAGAATTTTACACATGGAAATTTCCTATTGGTCCGGGCTGTTAACGGGTTATCGGATCCAAAACCGGACCCGATAGCTTAACGGCGTCCCGTTACGGTGGATGCCACGTGTCGGTCACCCTTGACGACAGCACTTCTCTGACGCGTGATTTATCGTCAGGGAAGTGGACACTTCCGTGATGATAATTTTAGTAATGTCATGGAACACTTCTACGACAACATAGGTATGACTATATTGATTCTGTCATAAATTTGTCATGGATGTACATGCATGACAGAAAACGTGACCTACTGTGACAAACACGTATCATCACGGAAGTGTATTTTTTTGTAGTGCTAGAGATGTTTCATTCCTGGCAACAAAGATCTTGCCTTCGGATCTATGGTAGAAGGTGTACCCAATTGTTTCCTTAGGGTATCCTAAGAAGACGCACTTCTCTGATTTGGGTTCGAGCTTATCAGGCTGAAGCCTTTTGACATAAGTGTCGCAACCCCAAACTTTAAGAAATGATAGCTTAGGTTTCTTGCCAAACCACAGTTCATACGGTGTCGTATCAACGGATTTAGACGGTGCCCTATTTAACGCGAATGCAATTGTCTCTAATGCATAACCCAAAAATGATAGTGGTAAATCGGTAAGAGACATCATAGATCGCACCATGCATATCTAATAAAGTACGGTTACGATGTTCGGACACACCATTACGCTGTGGTGTTCCAGGTGGCATGAGTTGTGAAACTATTCCACATTGTTCTAAATGAAGGGCAAACTCGTAACTCAAATATTCGCCTCCATGATCAGATCGTAGAAACTTTATTTTCTTATTACGATGATTCTCCACTTCACTCTGAAATTCTTTGAACTTTTCAAATGTTTCAGACTTGTGTTTCATTAAGTAGATATACCCATATCTGCTCACGTCATTTGTGAAGGTCAGAAAATAACGATACCCGCCGCATGCTGATATGTCTCCATCGTATCTACTTTTCCAAATTCTTTTTCCCATGTTTTGGACTCTGATACATCCATTTTGCATCATGCTTTTATATCAATATTTATTGCATTATGGGCTGTTATTACACATTATGTCACAATACTTATGCCTTTTCTCTCTTATTTTACAAGGTTTACATGAAGAGGGAGAATGCTGGCAGCCGGAATTCTAGGCTGGAAAAGGAGCAAATATTAGAGACCTAGTCTGCACAACTCCAAATGTCCTGAAACTCCATGAAAGTCAGTTTTGGAATATATTAAAAATATTGGGCGAAGAAAGCACCAGAGGGGGGCCATCCACTGTCCACGAAGGTGGAGGGTGCGCCCTACCCCCCCTGGGCGCGCCCCTGCCTCATGGGCCACCTGTAAGCCCCCCGATGCCCATCTTCTGGTATAAGGTGTCTTTTGACCTGGAAAAAATCATAAGAAAGCTTTCGGGATGAAGCGCCGCCATCTCGAGACGGAACCAATCTAGGGCTCCAGCGGAGCTGTTCTGCCGGGGAAACATCCCTCCGGGAGGGGGAAATCGTCAACATCGTCATCACCATCGATCCTCTCATCGGGAGGGGGTCAAGTACCTGCGGGTTGCTAGTAGTGCTGATTACTCCTTGTAGTTGATGCTAGTTGGTTTATTCGGTGGAAGATTATATGTTCAGATCCTTTATACACATTAATACCCCTCTAATTATGAACATCAATATGATTTTTGAGTAGTTACGTTTGTTCCTGAGGACATGGGAGAAGTCTTGTTATAAGTAGTCATGTGAATTTGTTACTCGTTCGATATTTTGATGAGATGTTTGTTGTCTTTCCTCTAGTGGTGTTATGCGAATGTCGGCTACATGGCACTTCACCATTGTTTGGGCCTAGGGGAAGGCATTGGGAAGTAATAGGTAGATGGTGGGTTGCTAGAGTGATAGAAGCTTAAACCCTAGTTTATGCGTTGCTTCGTAAGGGGCTGATTTGGATCCATATGTTTCATGCTATGGTTAGGTTTACCTTAATTCTTCTTTCATAGTTGCGGATGCTTGCGAGGGGGGTTAATCATAAGTGGGATGCTTGTCCAAGGAAGGGCAGTACCCAAGCACTGCTCCACCCACATATCAAATTATCAAAGTAACGAACGTGAATCATATGAGCATGATAAAAACTAGCTTGACGATAATTCCCATGTGTCCTCGGGAGCGCTTTACTTTATATAAGAGTTTGTCCGGACTTGTCCTTTGCTACAAAAAGGATTGGGCCACCTTGTTTCACCTTGTTTACTTTTTTTACTTGTTACCCGTTACGAATTACCTTATCATAAAACTATCTGTTACCGATAATTTCAGTGCTTGTAGAGAATACCTTGCTGAAAACTACTTGTCATTTCCTTCTACTCCTTGTTGGGTTCGACACTCTTACTTATCAAAAGGACTACGATAGATCCCCTATACGTGTGGGTCATCAGACTCTAATTTGCATGATTTGAATGGAACTAACCCGGACTGGCGCTGTTTTCAGCAGAATTGCCATGGTGTTATTTTTTTGCAGTAATAAAGTTCTCGGAATGACCTGAAACTTCATGGAGATCAGTTTTGGAATAAATAAAAAATATTAGCAAAAGAATCAACCAAAGGGGGACCACACCCTGGCCACAAGGGTGGGGGCGCGCCCACTCCCTGGGGCACGCCCTCTGTCCTTGTGGGCCCCCTGGACCTCCACCGACCTCAACTCCAACTCCATATATTCACGTTCGGGGAGAAAAAAAATCAGAGAGAAGGATTCATCGTGTTTTACGATATGGAGCCGCCGCCAAGCCCTGTTCTTCCTCGGGAGGGCAGATCTGGAGTCCGTTTGGGGCTCCAAAGAGGGGAAATCATCGTCATCGTCATCATCAACCTTCCTCCATCACCAATTTCATGATGCTCATCACCGTACGTGAGTAATTCCATCGCAGGCTTGCTGGACGGTGATGGATTGGATGATATTTACCATGTAATCGAGTTAGTTTTGTTAGGGTTTGATCCCTAGTATCCACTATGTTCTAAGATTGATGTTGCTATGACTTTGCTATGCCTAATGCTTGTCACTAGGGCCCGAGTGCCATGATTCCAGATCTGAACGTATTATATTTTCATGAATATATTTGTGTTCTTGATCCGATGTTGCGAGTTATAGTCACCTACTATGTGTTATGATCCGGCAACCCCGGAGTGACAATAGTCGGGACACTTCCCGGTGATGACCGTAGTTTGAGAAGTTCATGTATTCACTAAGTGTTAATGCTTTGGTCTGGTACTCTATTAAAAGGAGGCCTTAATATCCCTTAGTTTTCATTAGGAACCCGCTGCCACGGGAGGGTAGGACAAAACATGTCATGCAAGTTCTTTTCCATAAGCATGTATGACTATATTCGGAATACATGCCTACATTATATTGATGAATTGGAGCTAGTTCTGTTGTTATAACTGTTGCATGATGAATGCCATCCGACATAATTATCCATCATTGATCCATTGCCTACGAATTCATCTCATATTGATCTTTGCTCTGTTACTTTTCCGTTGCCACTGTTACGATTGCTACAAAACTGCTATTGTTACTTTTGCCACCGTTACCGTTACTTCAGTACTACTTTGCTACTAAATACTTTGTTGCGGATATTAAGTCTTTCAGGTGTGGTTGAATTGACAACTCAGCTTCTAATACTTGAGAATATTCTTTGGCTTCCCTTGTGTCGAAATCAGTAAATTTGGGTTGAATACTCTACCCTCGAAAAATGTTGTGATCCCCTATATTTGTGTGTTATCAAGACCTTTTTCTGGCGCCGTTGTCGGGGAGCATAGCTCTATTCTCTGAGTCACTTGGGATTTATATGTGTTGATCACTATGAGGAATTTGAAAGATCAAAGAACCAAGATTTTTCCCTCAACTACGAGGGGAGATAAGGAACTGTCATCTAGCTCTGCACTTGATTCTCCTTCTGTTTTGAGTAAACTTGCGACACCTACACCTGCTATTGATGCCGATATCTCGCATGTTATCGATGATGCCACTTCTGCCATGCATGATGCTTATGATGAAACTGCTTCTCTGCTTGATACTACTGCGCCACTTGGTGAATTTCTTGATGAACAACTTGCTAGGATTAGAGAGAATGAAAGTGCTGAAACTGATGATATTATTGAAACTAAAGATTATGATTCTCCCCCTAGATATGAATTGCCTGATGTACCTGAGGGTTACATTATGGATGTAGAAACTGCTAGAGACTTCTTTGCTTGCAATGATAGAGAGGATCTTAAAAAACTATTAGCTAAGCTGAAAGAAAAATCCTTGAATGCTAGAATGAAATATGATCCCAATTTTGCTACTTCACCTATCTTTGTTACTGATAAGGATTATGAATTCTCTGTCGATCCTGAGTTAATTACTTTGGTTGAATCTGATCCTTTCTATGGTTATGAATCTGAAAATGTTGTGGCACATCTTACTAAATTGAATGATATAGCCACCCTATTTTCTCATGAGGAAAAAAATCGCTATTACTATATTCTCAAATTGTTTCCTTTCTCATTAAAGGGTGATACTAAGATATGGTTTAATTCTCTTGCTCCTGGTTGTGTGTGTAGTCCCCAGGATATGATTTACTACTTCTCTGCAAAATATTTACCCGCTCATAAGAAACAAGCTGCGTTAAGGGAAATATTTAACTTTGTGCAATTTGAAGAAGAGAGTCTCCTGCAAGCTTGGGGGAGGCTTCTCCAGTTACTTAATGCTTTGCCTGGTCATCCTCTCAAGAAAAATGAAATACTTGATATCTTTTATAATGGACTAACCGATGCTTCCAGAGACCACCTGGATAGTTGTGTTGGTTGTGTTTTCAGGGAAAGAACTGTTGAGCAAGCTGAATTGTTGTTGAATAATATATTGAGTAATGATAATTATTGGACACTTCCTAAACCAACTCCTAAGACAACTCCAAAGAAAAGGGGTATTCTATTTCTCAGTCGTGAAGATATGCAAGAGGCAAAGAAATCTATGAAAGAAAAAAGGTATTAAAGCTGAAGATATTAAGAATCTACCCCCTATTGAAGAAATACATGGTCTTGATAACCCGACACAGGTAGTAGAGATAAAATCTCTCCATAGATTTGATGAAGGTGACATTCCTCATAATAAGTCTGCTAGTGAATGCTTAGATGAGTTTGATAATTTTATTGTAAAACAAGAAAACTTTAATGCTTATGTTAGTAGACAATTGAAACGTAATGCTTACATGCTTGACCACTTGGTGATTATATGAGTAGAACTGTTAATGATCTTAAGCTTATTAGTGAACATGCTTCTATGGTTACAAATGAAGTAGAACAAGTACTTAAGGCACAAGATGATTTATTTAATGAGTTAAATAATAAGAACAATGATAATGTTGTTAGCGTTATGACTAGAGGTGGTAAAATGACCCCGGAACCTTTGTATCCTGCGGGTCATTCTAAAAGAGTTGAGCGAGATTCTTAGAGAATTAATACTGATGCACCTAGTCCTAGTAATAAAAAGAAAAAGAAAACTGATAGGACTTTGCATGCTTCTAGTGAACCTGTTTTAGACACACTTGAGAATCCCAATGATATTTCTATTTCTGATGTTGAGACACAATCTGGTAATGCACATGAACCTAGTGATAATATTAATGATGATGTTCATGTCGATGCTCAACCTAGTAATGATAATGATATAGAAATTGAACCTGTTGTTGATCTTGATAACCCACAATCAAAGAATCAACGTTATGATAAGCGAGACTTCGTTGCTAGGAAACATGGTAAAGAAAGAGAACCATGGGTTGAGAAACCCATGCCCTTTCCTCCTAAGCCATCCAAGAAAAAGGATGATGAGGATTTTGAGCGCTTTGCTGAAATGATTAGACCTATCTTTTTGCGTATGCGTTTGACTGATATGCTTAAAATTCCTCCTTATGCTAAGTATATGAAAGATATTGTTACAAATGAAAGAAAGATACCAGAAGCTACAATTTCCACCATGCTTGCTAATCTCTACCTAATATTAAAAGGACTATTATTTTTCCACTTTTTTCGTCATCTTCGTACGTTATATACGTCGTGTTTCTCGGCCAATACGCGGTGGTACGTCGCGTTGTCGGTTGTAGACGGGAGGGGAAAATTGCTGGAGTTTTCCGTTCCGGACTGGGCCTTCTCTATTCGTATGTCATATATGCTGGGCCAGGCTGGGCCTCAGCCTGCCAAACAATTTCGGTTCAGAAAAAGAAAAAAATGCATTGCATATGAATCGAACCACGTACGGAAGCCTTGGCGTACAGGTTTTGGAGTCGCCACGGGTAGTCCACTCCGAGCGACTGGATCGTGGTTCCGACAAGAACATCCACACAACGCGCGCGCAGTCCGCCCCCGATCGAGATTCATCGCCGTCGGGAGCCTTCGCCCCCTGGTATAATCGATCAATCTCCTCATTGACGTCCAGTTGGCCCATGGATCCGCCGCTGACGATCTCAAGTCCTTCACATCCTGATAGATTGCAAAGCCATGTCCCCGTGCTCCGATAGATCGCAAGCCAGGCCGACGAGGCGAAGGACGGGCAACGCGAAAGGCAGTCGAGGTCTATGAGAAGGGGCTTGAAGGACAGGCTCGCAGCCTCGCACAGGTTCGCCAGATCCTCCCACGCGGCCCGATCTCTGGCGCAAGTTGTTTCAGGGGTCGGATCGCTCGAGTAAGATCGCTTACACCCCATCACATGTGGTTACTGCGAGCACCTCGACTTAATGCTTGGCAGCTGCACAACGTGTAGCAGAATCCTGGCAATCTTAGCAACTACCTCTCCGACGGTGCAGGTACTCGGCCTCATTATGGTCAGGCACAAGTGGAGATGAGTGGGAGGAAGAAGAGTGAAAGGAGAAGAAGGGATTTGCACATAGCAGAATTTCTTGTTTGGATAAGAGGTTGATGTAGTCTTGCGTGGTTTTGAAATTCCTGTATGAGTATACATGTATATGCTCCTATATCCAGAGTTTCAAGGTCTCCCTAATCCTGTTGGTCTCCAACCCAGCTTTGATTCTCATCCTGTTCCATCATTTATTTTTTGTTTCTAGCCAGCGGCAGCTGTTCCATCTTCGTCATATTCACCTCTGACACATGTTGGTTTAGTCTATATTTATGTACATACCTTCTACATCTCATGCCTCCAGATATTGACATGTACTACTTTTAGATTTTGGTATTGCAAATTCTTCACCTTATTTATATTGATTTTTGCATGAAGTATACAATCATGAGTTATTGATCCCGTGATCTTTTGGAGCCTGATATTAAATAAGATATGAAATCATATATGCAAGTTATATTTGAAATAGTTTCCCACTGTATAAGCAGAATTAAAATTGATTAGTTTTGTTTGAAAAAATATAATAGATGTTGTTATACCCATAATTTTTATGATTTAGGCGTCAAGATATATATGTTCTTTTTTACTTGCATCTTTACTTTGAATGTGTGTTGTACGGTGTGTGTATTTAGTGCCGACATCTTACCTTGCAGGTCTACGACAAGATTGAACTCCTGAAATATATATTTTGTCTATTGGCCCAAGAGAAAGGTATGAGAAACAAATGCAACAATTCTATAGAGTTTTGTGATTGTAGTATCTGTCCATAGTAGGAAAAAGGCAACCAGAGTTTTGTTTCTAGACATGCATGATGTTTGTACTCCAAATAAAAAGGCTAATAAGGACTTCTTCAAGATGATCCGTAGAAAGCCAGGAGGAAGTTCAAATATGGTGCAACTTGTAAATCATGAGTTCTTAGAGAAGTCTATTATTACTTCGAAAGAAACACTTTGATCCAATCTTGGGTCATTGTTATGATCAACTACATACATAGGGCCAAATAGACCGGTACAAACATAGGGCCAAATAGACCGGTACAAATTTTATTGATGTTTTAATATTTGTGCGCCACTCAGTATTCTGCTCCTCACGTCCTGTAGTAGGAGATAAAAAAGAGGAAGGGAGAGACAGAGAGTATAGAGGAACCACAGCGGCAGTGTTTCGAAGTGTTCTCTACCACTGTTTCGAGTTTCTTTTCCTCAAAGTTTCAAGAGTATAAATCTAGATGATTATTTGACCTCAAAAATTCAATTCCATTGCTCAAAATCAAAAATCAAGATGAAATTTTTCATGAACTTCAAATGTGTTGCATGTACAACTCTCAATGTTTCCCGTTGCAACGCACGGGCATTTGTGCTAGTTATACTTTTAAGGGCGGAATAACAAATAAACTTCGAGATCCAGGAGTACCAACTATACCATGCTCCATTAAAAGAAACTATGTTAAAACTGCTTTATGTGATCTTGGAGCCGGTGTTAGTGTTATGTATTTATCTTTATATCATAGACTTGAATTGAATAAGTTGACACCTACTAAAATTTCTTTGCAAATGGCTGATAAATCAACTACTATACCCATCGGTATTTGTAAGGATGTGCCTGTTGTGGTTGCAAACATTACTATCTTAACGGACTTTGTTATTTTTGATATTCCCGAGGATGGCAGTATGTTGATCATCCTTGGTAGACCCTTGTTGAATACTGCAGGGGCTGTTATTGATTGCAACAAAGGCAATTTCACTTTTCATGTTAATGGTAATGAGCATACGGTACACTTTCCGAAGAAACAACCTCAAGTTCATAGCGTCAATTCTATCGGAAAAATTTCAACTATTACTATTGGAGGTTTTGAATTCCCTCTTCGTACTGTCAAAAAGAAATATGATATTTTTGTTGTTGGGGACATCCATATCCCCGTTGAGGTAACCTAGTGTTATTCGAAAGTTCTCCGGTTTCATGTCATTCGGAAGAAGTTTGTTAATAAGACTTGATCAACCTTGTTAATGGATTCCTTTTGATGAGCATGAGATGGATGAATCTAGAAAGCACAACCTTTTGTACCCACCTTTTTACTTTATGTTATTTAGAATAAATAAAGCAAAAATAGTATCTTTTGTCTGTTCTCTGAATTATCCATGCAATAAAAATGTCTCGAAAATAAAAAACCTCCAAATGCCCTGAAAATTTAGTATGATTTTCTATAGAATATTTGAGAATTTCTTGCACTGAACACACACCTGGGTGACCCACTGTCGGATTTTGGGTTCCGGCAAAACCATTGAGGTTCGAACACTGGGGTGCGCACGAAGATCTCCCCCTACCAAATCACGCCCTCACCCTCACCGCGATCTCAAAGCCTAGCTCGACGAACTCGCAACAGAAGAGACACAAGATTTATACTAGTTCGGGCCACCGTTGTGGTGTAATACCCTACGCCAGTGTGGTGTGGTGGATTGCCTCTTGGGCTGAGGATGAACAGTACAAGGGAAGAATAGCCTCCTGAGGAGAGGTGTTCTTGTGCTCGGTGGACTTGTGTGGGTGAGGATGATCTGAATCAGTTGCCTCCTACTGTGGTGGGTAGTACAATTTATAGAGGCCCCTGTCCTCTTCCCAAATATTGAGCGGGAAGGGATCCCACAACGACCAATTTGAAGGGGGACAACTAGTACAAGTTATCCTGACTAAAGGTGGTCTTCGCCTGCCAAAGGCTCTGGTGGTGACGCCGTCTTGGGCTCCACGGTGACGTCCGTCCTGCTGGTCTTGGTCTAGTTGCACCAAAGAGGAAACAAGGACACTGTGCATACTGGCACCCGCCTGGCACTTCCCGGCCTTGATCTTCATGGCTCACGTCATAGGAACCTCAGGAGGTTCCCCCTGCCTTGATCTCTCCGCCCCTCGCGAGCCAGCCTGGTGAGGCTGCCCCTGAGGAGGTCTTGCATCGTCCGCCTCGCGAGGCTTGGCCCCTCGCGAGGGACTTGAGTGTTTGCCGGTGAAGATGGGCTGTACGAGGCCGCTGGCGGAGCCACTCCGTGGGCCATAGGTAGGCAAGTCTGGGGACCCCCATTCCCAAGACGCCGACAGTAGCCCCCGGGCCCAAGGCGCGCTCGGACATGGCTTCGAGGCGAAGCCAAAGGGCAAGTGCGGAGCTCCGCGGGCCCCAACAGCCTACGGCCTTGGTCAACGCGTGGTGATTGATTGGATGTGGGCGTCTCCACTTTCCCATGCTGCCTTGGCAACTGCCCGACTTGACGAGTCCCTGCTGCATGCAAGGAAAAACTATCATTACCTGTGATCGTGGGGGTCGCCGGTTGGCCTTCTCCTGCTATAAATGAGGAAGGGGGCAGAGCCCCCATCACTCATCTCTTCCTGCTTCGCTCGCTCCCTCTCCCTTGTTCCACTGCCAGTAGCGACTCCCATGGCGCCTATTCGTAGGTTCTCGGCCGCGGAGAAGGAAAAAAAACCCCCAGGCGACGAGCCCAAGCCACTTCTGCCGAAGAAGAGGCCGATCCCCCGCCGTGACATAGTTGTGAGGCCGGAGATGACAAGGCCTTGGTGCGAGCGGCCACCTCCCGGGTATCCACTGCCTTTTTACGCCCAAGCCGAGGGCTTTGGAGGAAAATGCGGCGAGCGGCACCGCCCACGTCGCGGTCGTGGTCGCCGCGCCGTGGTAACGCACGCAGTCGCCCCAGGAGCCCATGACGCAGACTCCTCGCGCGAACTTGTGATGTGGGCGGCGATGCCTCCGCGCACCTAGTTCCGCTTCCCATTGTTCTTCTCTACGGAGATGCCGCCGAGGGGGCCCCTAGAGCTTTGGCTGCAACGCGCCGACTGCGATGCCCCGACGACCGGATCGGAGGTTGAAGTAGTTTCTTCGGGCAAGATCTTCATGACCCGTGGCTGGGGTGAGGGCGCCCTCGCGATCCACTTCGAGTATGACGGCGCCTCCACCATGTTCTTCAAGGTCTTCGACGAGGAAGGCTGTCGCTTGGAGTGCTGCCCTAGAGAGGGCCGCCTGGACGGTGCCGCAACAGAAGTTGGGCCTGCCGCCCGCCTTGCCAGCGACTCATCCAGCAGTAGCGGTGTCGCTTGGGAGTCCAGCGACTCTCCCGACCTCTACGAGACTCCAGAGACGAGCGGCGACAGCTACATGCCCCCGAGCTCTCGCCGCGCCCGGAGCAAGGCCGCAGCGTCCGGCCGCCGCCGTCGCTGATCTGGATGGGGTTGGCGTCGGCCTTCCCTGGCCCACTGTTGATGATGGCATCGGCCGTGCCGACGGGCGTAGATAGGGCCCCTAGAAGCTCCCTTCTTGTGTTCCCTGCGAGGAATCAAGACGAACCCCGCGGGGGCATGTAAAGGGTCCGTAATGTCTTTTGTTGATATTGTCCTTATTATGAAAATTTGCGTGCGCATGTCTTGTTTCGACTCAGTCTCCCGTTTCCATCCCTGCGACAGCTTGGTGCTCTACGTTGATAGGTCCCGGTCCCCAGGCGGGCTGCAGCCGTCGCTGGTATGCCAGGTCGCGATGCCGTGGTCAATGCCAGGAGGTGAGCGGCCCGAGGTCCAGTACGAGCTCCTGAGGCGTGATGCTCAGGAGGTCCCCTTTAGCACGCAAGCGGCCATCGAGAGGTAAGAAAGGGAGGCGGCGTTGCCGCAACAGGGCTGCAGCAATTAGAATCCTCTATCATAACGGTTGGTTGACCCGGGCGTGAAACTTACCTTGGCAGTCCAGAGTAGGCTCCCTATGACGCGCCTGACTCACGCGTCGGTGGTCGTACGGCAGTCAGGTCAGGCCCGTGCGAGCCTCCCCCTCTTCCCCACGCTCCTCTTTCTGCTCTACATCCTCAGGTCCCAGCCCCCGAGTGAGCTCAGCCTCCCCTGGTATGCCAGGTCACGATGTCGTGGCAAGGCCAGGGGTGAGGGCTGGAGAGCCAGTAAGAGCTCCTGAGTCGCGATGCTCAGGAGCCCCCCTTTAACGCGCAAGTGGATCGTATGGGAGAAGAGGGAGCCCACGGTACCGCCTGCTGTTGTCCTCAGGAGGTCCCTACAGGTTAGCTTGAGGAGGGGCGCAGATCGCCATTATGATTATCGGCCCGCCACAGATCGCTCCGCAAGAGGATGAAGGCACCGAGGGCCTGGTGAGGTGACGTGCGCGAGGCATGCCGCGAGTCAGAGCTCGACCGCTCAGATTTGTCGGCGTTGCAGGGGCGGACCTGAGCACAAGCGCCGTGCCAGCATAAGTAGCTCCCAAGGTGGGTGACAATCAAGCAGGTAATAACCATAGATAGATTATGGATGGAAAGCAAATTAGCTTAGGTAAATGCAGGAACGATACATGCCACTGGGTCAGACCCGAGCGGCTTGGGGATAATGCAGCCCGGGGGACGCCCCCAGCAGAGTAAGCTAAAGACATGAAAAGGGATACATGCCGCAGTGACGGACCCACGCGGCATGGGAATGATGCGGCCCTGAGGGCGCTCCCAGCTAAATAAACTTGGAAAATGTCACCTGGTTCCGTTGCCAAAGGGATGTTGGGGTAGCTGAAGATGCGTGGTGAAGGGGTTGCTCCTCACAAGCCACCGGGGCGCTGAGCCTCGGGAGGCTCGGGGGGCCCAGGCGGTTCCTTGAGGACCGTCTCCATCTCCGCCAGGACTGCGTGATGCCTGGCCTCCTGAGCCGCCAGGATGCTCAGCAGGTTGCACTGGAAGGCGGATGCCACGCTCGGGAGGCTGAATGACATGCGAACGTAGATGTGAGGTGGTCCCTCGCAACGTCCCACGCGCGAAGGCCAAAAAAGCTCCTGAGACGCGGCCCTGTTGAGTCCTAGTATGTCGATGCAGACGCGCAACCCACCATCCTTGCTTGGATGGGGAGCTGCGCCAGGTGAGCGGCGATCGCCGCGCATGGCCCTGGCATCCTGCAGCTCCTGAGTGGTCTTGGCAATGAACTCCTGAGCGCTGGGCTCTCCTCGGCCGGTGTCCTCCTGAGGGAAACGTGCCGCAAAGCACGCCTCCATGTGGTCCTCGAGCGCCTCCCTCGTGATGTTGGCAAGGCCTAAGGCCCTCCAGAAGAGAGCCCCTGAGCCCTGCCCGAGCAGGGCGCCGGGCGCGCCTTCCTATGTGAAGGAGGGAGGCGTCCCTGGCGCGGGCGCCGATCCTGACATGGTACCGCTCGAGGCGCCGCTCCCCTGAGGACCTGCATGGAGTAGCTGCTTCTTCTTCTTGGGAACGGCCTCAGGAGGGTGCTCGCCCTTGCTGTCAGGGTCTTCGATTGCTGCAGCTTGGAAGGCGCGCTCGAGGGAGCACCCCGCATCTCTTTCTTCGCAGGGGATAGTGATGATCCCGCCGCTTCCTGGCATCTTGAGGACGTTGTAGCCGTGGTGCGTCACTTCCATGAACTTGGCTAGGGCTGGATACCCGAGGATGGCGTTGTATGGCAGACGGATGTGAGCGACGTCGAAGTCGATGAGCTCGGTGCGGTAGTTGTCGCGCTGCCTGAAGGTGACAGGGAGGCGGACCTGCCCTATCAGGGTGGTGGAGCCGTCGGTCACTCCTGAGAAGGGCTTGGTAGGCTGAAGCTGATCGTATGGCACTTGCAGGCTTTCGAACGTCTCAATGGACAGGACGTTAAGCCCTGCGCCGCCGTTGATGAGGGTCTTGGTGACTTGTACATTGCTGATGACGGGTGAGCAGAGCATCGGGAGGGTGCCAGCAGTGGCCGCGCACTTGAGTTGATCTGCCGAACTGAAAGTGATGGCGCACTTGGACCACCTAAGTGGGCATGTGGCCTCGAGCCTAGGGAGGACTGCGTTCACCTCGCGAGCAAACTGCTTGAAGATACGCTGAGATGGTGGGGCTTGAGCTCTGCCCAAGATGCAGGCGATAGCGCGCGGCTCCTGGAAGCCCCCAGCCCCCTCGTCCTGATGGTGGTCGTCGTTCCTTCTTGGCGGTGGCGGCAGTGGAGGAAGTCCAACATTGCCCTGAGGGTGGTCCTCGCGAGGCTGATCCCTCCAGGCGCCCTCGCGAGGCTGGTCCTGCCAGCAGTCCTCACGAGGCCGGTCGCGCCACTCCTGGCGGGGGCCACGGTCGTCCCAGTGTCCTCTGCCGCGCCCTCCTCCTCGGTCGTAGCCCCGGTCGTTGCACTCGGGGCATCGACCAAGGCGTCCATCTCGTATGGCCCTGAGCTCTTGAAAGTCATTCGTGTTGTGGCTGTGTACGTTATGGAAGGCGCAGAACGACCGGCTGCTCTTGGACGACTCGGGCTGGTGCCAGCTGCGCTTCGTGTCTGGTTCCGCCGCGAGTACGGCCACTCCCTTGCGCTTCACGTCCTTGGCCTTGGCTTTCCTCTCCTCCAGGTCGGTAGCTGGGATCTCGAGGAGGGAAAGGCGCCCTTCCTCAGCTCTCGCGCACTTGGTCGCCAGGTTGAACAGCTCCAGAGTAGTGCATAGCTCCTCGTGGATGGCGAGTTCCTCCTTTATCTTGACGTCGCGGACGCCATTAGAAAACACCGAAATGATGGCCTCGTCCGTCAGGGGATCTTGAGGCGAATGTTGTTGAAGCGCTGGATGTACTTATGGAAGGTCTGTCCTGGTTGCTGCTTGATGCGATGCAGGTCACCTACGGCTGGAGGGCGGTCGCGAGTGCCCTGCAGTTGGCGACGACGCGGTCGCGCATCTTATCCCACGAGGAGATCGAGCCTGGAGACAGGTTCAGGAGCCACGAGCGAGCACCATCCTTGAGAGCCATGGGAAACCAGTTCGCCATGACTTTTTTGTTGCCGTTGGACGCCTCGATGCTCAGCTCATAGAGCTGCAAGAACTCCGTGGGGTCGGGGGTGTCGTCGTAGCGAGGTGACAGGTCCGGCTTGAACTTGCCCGGCCAGGCGACGCTACACAGCTCGGGGGTGAAGGCGCGGCAGCTTGCTGTGGCCACCGGGGACCTTTTCTGGTGCGGAGCCAGTCCTTGATGCCCGCGCACCACCATTGCTAGTGGCACGCGGTCCTGTCGCAGTGGCGCTGGGAGTGCGGGAGCGTTCTCTTGCGGCCGGGGAACTTCTTGGCAGCTTCCTTCTTCTCGCGCGGGCGCCTGACGCGGCGGGTCGCGCGTCTTGGCGCCAGAACGACGTCTTGGTGCGGAGGTGGTGGTGGTGGTGCTCCATGAGCCACGTCGCCGCAGCTGGCGGAGGGCGAGGCAGCGAACGTGATAGCGCGGGGGAGCCCCCTGCGGCGCTGATGAGCTCGGTAATGTGGTCCAGCCAGTCCTTGTAGAGGTCGTCGACGAGGCGGCAGCGCAGGAGCTCGCGTGCCATGAGCAGCGCGGCCTGCGCGTCCGTGGGAGCGCCACGAGCATGATACGATGAGCTGGCCAGAGTCAGCGACGGAGTGGCGGTGCAGCCGTCCCGCCACACCGAGGGGTGCAGCAAGGATGCTTGCTGCTTGTTTGTCGCTGGGCTGGTGGCGGTGTTGGCGGCGGGCGACGGAGAACTGCGGGGAGGCCCACCGACGGGAGCCGTTTGAGCAACGCGGGCGGCGAGGGCGGCCCGGTGCTTAGCGCGGGCTCGACGAGCGTCCGCCATGGATGCAACGAAGTGATGGGACGCAGATCAACGGAAGGAAAGCTTCGGCGAACCCCTACCTGGCGCGCCAAATGTCGGATTTCGGGTTCCGGAAAAACCCTTGAGGTTCGAGCAATAGGGTGCGCACGAAGATCTCCCCCCTACCTAATCACGCCCTCACCCTCACCGCGATCTCAAAGCCTAGCTCAACGAACTCGCAACACAAGAGACACAAGATTTATACTAGTTCGGGCCACCTTTGTGGCATAATATCCTACTCCAGTGTGGTGTGGTGGGTTGCCTCTTGGGACGAGGATGAATAGTACAAGGGAAGAACAGCCTCCTGAGGAGAGGTGTTCTTGTGCTCGGTGGACTTGTGTGGGTGAAGATGATCTGAATCAGTTACCTCCTACTATGGTGGGTAGTCCTATTTATAAAGGCTTCGGTCCTCTCCCCAAATATTGAGTGGGAAGGGATCCCACAACGGCCAATTTGAAGGGGGACAACTAGTACAAGTTATCCTGACTAAAGGTGGTCTTCGCCAGCCAAAGGCTCTGGTGGTGACGTTGTCTTGGGCTCCACGGTCACCTCCGTCCTATCGTCCTGCTGGTCTTGGTCTCGTTGCACCGATATGGAAACCTTTGCCTGATGCCTTGGGACTCCTCGCCCGCGCTTGCCTCTTTAGCACCAAAGAGTAAACGAGGACACTGTGCATACTGGCGCCCGCCTGGCCTTGATCGTCATGGCTCACGTCATAGGAACCTCACGAGGTTCCCCATGCCTTGATCTCTCCGCCCCTCGCAAGCCAACCTGGTGAGGCTGCGCCCGAGGAGGTCTTGCGTCGTTCGCCTCGCGAGGCTTGGCCCCTCGCGAGGGTCTTGAGTGTTGGTTGGTGAAGATGGGATGTACGGGGCCGCTAGCGGAGCCACACCGTGGGTCGCAGGCAGGCAAGTCTGGGGACCTCCATTCCCAGGACGCCGACACCCACCACCTGTCCACAAGGGTCGAGGGCACGCCCTATCCCCCTGGGCGCGCCCCCTTTCTTGTGGGTCCCATGTTGGTCCCCTCCACTTATTCCAGCACCCAGCCACTTCGTCTTCCTCCAGAAAAAATCATCCCGTAACTCAAACCCGTGTTCTTGCTCATTTTGCTGCCATTTTTGGTCTCCTTGCTCAAAGCTCCATTCAGAAAACTGTTTGAGGGATTGTTCTTTGGTATGTGATTCCTCCAATGGTCCAATTAGTTTTTGTTCTAGTGCTTTATTTATTGCAATTTTTGCTTCTATGGTGTACCCATAAGAGGGAATGATATTGAGTTGCCACATGCTTTTCTTGATTATAATGCTACAGTGCGCTATCAATTTCTTGAGAGGAATGAACATTCCCTCCAATACCGACTAATCTTTGACAGACCGCTTGCCGTCCTTGTTACCCTTCCTGCTCCTTTCTCCTTTAAATTTCAGGAAAAAGGGTGATATTTTATAACCAGAGAGGAGGCAAACGAGTATCAGAGAGAGACGGAGGCCGCTCGCCTCCCGGAAGCAGCTCGCCAAGCGGTAGCTTCTACAGCACAGTACAACCCCAACTATGATTTCAGATATCATCCGGGCCAGTCGTGGCCCTAGACCAACTTAGGCCAAAAGCCTAAGCTTGGGGGAGTACGTATTTCTCATCGAGAGTACATTCATGTTCACACACTCATTCCAGTTGTCGGTGCTCATACTTTTTCATTGTATCATCCATGTTAGTTTAATTTATTTTTCCCACTTTCTTCTTGAGTGTTTGATAAACCTTAAAAAACCAAAAAAATAGTTGTAGTTTATTTCCTTTCTATGCATGCTTAGTAGTAGTATTAAAAGAAAACCCAAAAAGATTTCCGGTTCTTCTTTTGCTTGTTGGGAGCTTTCCCATGTAAATAGTTTTTCTCGTTCTTGTTTTACTTTCTTCAGAAAAACAAAAACTCCAAAAATATTTCAGGGTGTTTCTTTGAAATTCTTTTCTTTTCTTTGGGGGTCGAAAGGAGAAGACCATGATAAAAATGTTGAGTGGCTCTCATATGCATTATTGTTGATCTAACAAAGAGCCCATATTACCTTGTCTTCTCCTTTGAATAAATGCTTGCAGATTCCAGCTTAGTCCAATGCACGTGCACTCTTATTATTATTCACACCATTCGGTCGTGCAAGTGAAAGGCAATAATGACGATATATGATGAAATGATTGAGACGAGGAAAAGCCGGTATGAATTCAACCTATCTTGTTTTTATAAATATGATTAGTTCATCGTTCCTGATTCAGCCTATTATGAATTACATGTTTGCAATGACAATTAGAGATTATAGTTACCCGTGCCATGCTTAATTAGCTAGGAGTTTATAATGGTTTACCTTGCGTGCCAACATGCTTTTAAAATGGTTGTGATGTGGTATGATAGGATGGTGTCCTCCTTTGAATGATTCGAGTGGCTTGACTTGGCACATGTTCACGCATGTAGTTGAAACAAAATCAACATAGCCTCCATGATATTTATGTTCATGGTGATTTATATCCTACTCATGCTTGCACTCAATGTTGGTTAATCTCAATGCATGTTTATGACTGTTGTCGCTCTCTAGTTGGTCGCTTGCCAGTCTTTTTCTAGACTTCACTTGTACTAAGCACGAATACTGCTTGTGCATCCACTTCCATAAACCCAAAATTGTTCCATATGAGTCCACCATACCTTCCTATATGCGGTATTTACCTGTCGTTCCAAGTAAATTCGCATGTGCCAAACTCTAAACCTTCAAATAATAATCTGTTTTGTATGCTCGAATAGCTCATGTACCAACTAGGGTTGTTAATATCTTCCATGCTGGGCGGGTTATTCTCATGATGAGTGGATTCCGCTCATCATTCACAAGAAAATGGCTGGTAACCGGGATGCCCAGTCCCATGCTCAAATCAAATCAAAATAATTGCAAACAAAACTCCCCCAGGACTGTTGTTAGTTGGACGGTACCCGTTGTTTCTGACCAGCTGTGGACTGTGCTTGTTGGTGGTGGGTGTCGAGGATATACCCTGTAGTATGCCCCGGCCGGAGATATGACCCGGTTGGGACTTGGTGTTTCATTGGTGACCCGGCAGATTGTAAGATGGCAGATAGTAAGCCATATGGTAAGCCAGATTGTAAGCCAGACAATAAGCTGGCAGATTGTAAGCCAGACTGTAAGCTGACAGATTGTAAGCCAGACTGTAAGCCAGCAAATTGTAAGCCAGACTGTAAGCCGGCAGATTGTAAGCTGGCAGATTGTAAGCCAGATGGTAAGCCGATAGACGTTAAGAAGCCCATGGTGAGAAGCCCATGGAGAAAAGCCCGTGAAGAGAAGTCAAAATAGTTTAAGTCTTAATCCGAGTTGGACTCTACATGTAACCCGCCCCTTCAACTTATATAAGGAGGGGCAAGGCTCCCCAACAAGGACAAGTAAGAGGAAAAATAATCTTAAGGCTAGACACAACTAGGAGAGCCGGAGAGACGGCGACTCCCTCGGGATGATAATGAGACTTAGCCACAAACAGCATGTAGGGTTATTACCGGATGATGTTTCCCGGGGCCCGAAGCTGTCTAAACCCTTGTCTTGTGTTGCGTCGCTCGATTCCGATCAACCCCTCTCAAGCTACCACATAGATGCGTTGGCCTCACGACTAAGTCCTCACACTAGGACATCTGCCGTGACAATTCCACGACAGTTGGCGGCCACCGTGGGGGCTGCGCACGGTGGTGTTGAGTTCTTGGAGGGATCTCTCCTAGGGATCGAGGAGCTCGCAATTTAGTGGATGAAGAAGAGCCGATTTGAAAGGATCTGCATCAGTTTCAGGTTCGTCAGACTAGATTGTTGATCTGTGGGGTTTAAAGGTTAAACAAAATCTAGGGCTACGCCGTGAGCTATCGCCTTTGCAAGTCAAAGCCGAGAGCAGATCAGTTGACAGTATAGTCCAGCCGAAATTGATACACGGTTGTCCGCGTATATGCCTCAAGATCTACAGAAATTTCCACTGCGGTTCGTTGTTCACCTGGCAAACAAATTACAAGTCATTGAAACCGTTTTTTCTTCGGTCAGAAAATCACCAAGGCTACGTACTGGGATCGGACAAGTCAATGCTATGGATACGTGGTCAAGCAAATTACGACCCGGACTCCTCCATCGAGGCCGGTTGTCTCACCTCCGCCTGCTCACAGCCTCTCCTCACCGCCCATTCGCCGGACCGCAGGCCACCGAGTTGAGCCACTGGCCGCCGAGCCCTGCGAGCTGTCGTCCGCCTCAGCCTCCGTTGTCGTTGGTTGCCTCTTCTTTTTCAAGCCGGCCCTGTGCCTTTTCTGCCGCTTCAAGCCGCCGCCGGACCAGTGCCAGGCCGCCCCGGACTTGCCTCTGCAGTCTCCAACTTCGTTGCCTCGCCACGCCGGGTCACTGCCATCACACCCGAGGCTGCATCCGAGCCACTGCGGCACGACCTCGCCACTCTTCTACCGCAAGTCGCCGACGCCCGCTGTTGCTTCTGCTTCAAGCCGCCGCTGGGTGGGCACCACCTCCGCCGATTCGCCTGCCGCTTGCAAGCCGCTGGCCGTCTCCGTATCCACTACTGCAGGCCGACCCGGCTGCGCCCACTTCAAGTCGCCAAGTTGTTGCCTCTGTCGCTACCTACGCCGTGACTCGCCCGTGCCTCACGCGGCCTTTGCAGTAGGTCGCTGCCGTGCCCGCCTCCGAGGTCCTCCTCGCCTCTGCCTTGGCCCGCCAGCACGCACACGTCGAGCCGTATCGGCCTCGCTCCTCTGCTGCGAGCCGGTCTCCGCGAATCTCGCTTGCGAGCCGTCCTCGCCAACGCCACCTCGCCTTGACCCTTTCGCGGCTCTGGCCATGCATCGCAGTTGCCTCAAGCCGCCATGGGACTGCACCATGCCTTTCCAACCCGTCATCCTCGCGGAGGCACCCCTTTGACCCGCCGGAGCACCCTCACTCTGCCTACACGACCGCATCTGGAGCGGCCTCCACGACCCGGCTTCGCTGCTTCAAGCCGGCCCGGTCTCCGCCTTCAAGTCGTATCTGCTCGAATTCACATTCGCTGCC
Source organism: Aegilops longissima (assembly GCA_021605205.1). Lineage (NCBI taxonomy): Eukaryota > Viridiplantae > Streptophyta > Magnoliopsida > Poales > Poaceae > Aegilops > Aegilops longissima. Next base: position 125,062 of record JAHIAM010005252.1, read on the forward strand.
CCTACTCGTACTTGCCTTCGCCACTCCGAGTTGTTAAAATTACCACCACGGCTGCATGAAGACTAGGTTCCAGCTGAGTCCACAGCCGTTGTCGTGGCCATTGTTGCGAGCCACCCTACCGGCCGATTCCAAAATGCAAGCCGACATCTGCTTCAAACCGCCTTACTTTGCTTCAGCCATGAGTCACATTGACCCGCCACCTCACTGTGGTCTGCCTTTGCTGCTGCTGCTAGTGTCTCGAGCCGGCTCTGAAACGCCTCTGACCCGCCTACCTCGGTTGCCATCAAGTCAACTGCCGCTGCCGCTCCCGCGCTTGGTCGCATCGCCGCTGTAGACCTCCGAGCCACGCCAGGCCTCGCCTCTTCTCCTGACCTCTGAGCGCGGTTGTTGAGTGCCCAGCTCCGTTGGGGACCCCTACACTGCACACGTGGCCCTTCGAGCCGCCGCCTCGCAGCCGTCTGAACAGCCGATGACGTCGTCGTCTTCACCTCTGTCGCCATCGTGTTGAGCCGCTGACCTCTGTGTTGGGGAATGTAGCAGAAATTTAAAATTTTCTACGCATCACCAAGATCAATCTATGGAGTCATCTAGCAACAAGAGAGAGAAGAGTGAATCTACATACCCTTGTAGATCGCGAGCGGAAGCGTTCAAGAGAACGGGGTTGATGGAGTCGTACTCGTCGTGATCCAAATCACCGATGATCCTAGCGCCGAACGGACGGACCTCCGCGTTCAACACAATACGGTTGGGGAAGACGTCTCCTACTTCTTGATCCAGCAAGGGGGAAGGAGAGGTTGATGGAGATCCAACAGCACGACGGCGTGGTGGTGGAAGTAGCGGTGATCTCGGCAGGGCTTCGCCAAGTTCAGTAAGAGAGAGAGGTGTTACGAGGGGAGAGGGAGGCGCCAGGGGCTAGGGTGCGCAGCCCTCCCTCCCCCCCATATATAGGGGTCTGGGCGCCGCCCCTAGAGATCCAATCTCAAGGGCGGCGGCCAAGGGGGAAATGACCCCAAGTCGTGGGCGCCCACACCCCTGTGGTTTCCAACCCTAGGCGCAGGGAGGAGGCCCAAGGGGGGCGCACCAGCCCACCAGGGGCTGGTTCCCTTCCCACTTCAGACCATGGGGCCCTCCGGGATAGGTGGCCCCACCCGTGGACCTCGACCCTTCCGTGGTCCCTGACAATACCGTGACCCCCGAAACTTTCCCGATGGCTGAAACTGGACTTCCTATATACAAATCTTTACCTCCGGACCATTCCGGAACTCCTCGTGACGTCCGGGATCTCATCCGGGACCCGAACAAATTTCGGGTCACCAACATTACGGGTTAGGGAGACACGCAGACATGACCGAGACGACTCTCCGGTCAATAACCAACAACGGGATCTGGATACCCATGTTTGCTCCCACATGCTCCTCGATGATCTCATCGGATGAACCATGATGTCGAGGATTCAATCAATCCCGTATACAATTCCCTTTGTCAATCGGTGCGTTATTTGCCCGAGATTCGATCGTCGGTATCCCAATACCTTGTTCAATCTCAAGCATCGCAAGTCACTTTATTCGCTCCATAATGCATGATCCCGTGACCAACCACTTGGTCACATTGAGCTCATTATGATGATGCATTACCGAGTGGGCCCAGAGATACCTCTCCGTCATAACGGAGTGACAAATCCAGCCTCGATCCGTGCTAACCCAATGACACTTTCGAGATACCGTAGTGTACCTTTATAGCCACCCAGATTACGCCAGGACGCTTGGTACACCCAAAGCACTCCTACGGTATCCGGAGTTGCACGATCTCATGGTCTAAGGAAATGATACTTGACATTAGAAAAGCTCTAGCAATTTAACTACACGATCTTGTGCTATGCTTAGGATTGGGTCTTGTCCATCACATCATTCTCCCAATGATGTGATCCCGTTATCAATGACATCCAATGTCCATGGTCAGGAAACCGTAACCATCCATTGATAAATGAGCTAGTCAACTAGAGGCTCACTAGGGACATGTTGTGGTCTATGTATTCACACATGTATTACGATTTTCGGATAACACAATTATAGCATGAACAATAGACAATTATCATGAACAAGGAAATATAATAATAACCATTTTATTATTGCCTCTAGGGCATATTTCCAACAGTCTCCCACTTGCACTAGAGTCAATAATCTAGTTACATTGTGATGAATCGAACACCCATAGAGTTCTGGTGTTGATCATGTTTTGCTCGTGGAAGAGGTTTAGTCAACGGATCTGCGACATTCAGATCCGTATGCACTTTACAAATATCTATGTCTCCATCTTGAACATTTTCACGAATGGAGTTGAAGCGACGCTTGATGTGCCTCGGTCTTCTTGTGAAACCTGGGCTCCAAGGGCAATGGCTCTAGTGTTGTCACGTAAGAGAGTCATCGGCCCCGACGCATTGGGAATAACTCCTAGGTCGGTAATGAACTCCTTCATCCAGATTGCTTCATGTGCTGCCTCCGAGGCTGCCATGTACCCCGCTTCACATGTAGATCCCGCCACGACGCTTTGCTTGCAATCGCACCAGCTTACCGCCCCACCATTCAAAATATACACGTATCCGGTTTGTGACTTAGTCATCCAGATCTGTCGGCTTAGCGCCGACGTAACCCTTTACGACGAGCTCTTCGTCACCTCCATAACGAGAAACATATCCTTAGTCCTTTCGTGTACTTCAGGATATTCTTGACAACTGTCCAAGTGTTCCATGCCGGGATTACTTTGGTACCTTCCTACCAAACTTACGGCAAGGTTTACATCAGGTCCGTACACAAGATGGCATACATGATAGACCCTATGGCCGAGGCATAGGGACTACACTCATCTTTTCTCTATCTTCGCCGTGGTCGGACATTGAGCCGAGCTCAATTTCACACCTTGCAACACAGAAAGAACCCTTCTTGGACTGATCCATATTGAACTTCTTCAATATCTTATCAAGGTATGTGCTTTGTGAAAGACCTATGAGGCGTCTCGATCTATCTCTATAGATCTTGATGCCTAATATGTAAGCAACTTCTCCAAGGTCCTTCATTGAAAAACACTTATTCAAGTAGGCCTTTATGCTCTCCAAGAGTTCTATATCATTTCCATCATCAAAGATGTCATCCACATATAATATGAGAAATGCTACAGAGCTCCCACTCACTTTCTTGTAAACGTAGGCTTCTCCATAAGTCTGCATAAACCCAAACGCTTTGATCATTTCATCGAAGCGAAAATGTTCCAACTCCGAGATGCTTGCACCAGCCCATAGATGGAGCACTGGAGCTTGCATACCTTGTTAACATTCTTAGGATCGACAAAACCTTCCGGCTGCATCATATACAATTCTTCCTTAAGAAAGCCTTTAAGGAATGCCGTTTTGACATCCATTTGTCGTATCTCATAATCGTAGAATGCGGCAATTTCTAACATGGTCCGGACGGACTTAAGCTTCTCTACGGGTGAGAAGGTCTCATCGTAGTCAACCCCTTGAACTTGTCGATAACCCTTAGCGACAAGTCGAGCTTTATAGATGGTAACATTACCATCCGCATCCGCCTTCTTCTTAAAGATCCATTTATTTTCTATCGCTCACGATCATCGGGCAAGTCCACAAAGTCCATACTTTGTTTTCATACATGGATCCTATCTCGGATTGCATGGCTTCAAGCCATTTGTTGGAATCTGGGACCGCCATCGCTTCTTCATAGTTCGAAGGTTCACCGTTGTCTAACAACATGCTTTCTAGGACGGGGTTGCCATACCATTCTGGTGTGGAACGTGTCCTCGTGGACCAACGAAGTTCAGTAGCAACTTGATCTGAAGTACCTTGATCATCATCATTAACCTCCTCTCTATCCGGTGCGGGCACCACAGAACATCTTCCCGAGCTGCGCTACTTTCGCTTCAAGAGGCGTACTTCATCAAGTTCCACTTTCCTCCCACTTACTTCTTTCGAGAGAAACTCTTTCTCCGTAAAGGACCCGTTCTTGGCAACAAAGATCTTGCCTTCGGATCTGAGGTAGAAGGTATACCCAATGGTTCCCTTAGGGTATCCTATGAAGACGCATTTTTTCCGACATGGGTTCGAGCTTTTCAGGTTGAAGTTTCTTGACATAAGCATCGGATCCCCAAACTTTTAGAAACGACAGCTTAGGTTTCTTCCCAAGCCATAATTCTTACGGTGTCGTCTCAACGGATTTCGACGGAGCCCTATTTAAAGTGAACGCGGTAGTCTCTAAAGCATAGCCCCAAAATGAGAGCGGTAAATCGGTGAGCGACATCATAGATCGTACCATATCCAATAGAGTGCGACACGATGTTCGACACACCGTTATGCCGAGGTGTTCCTGTGGCGTGAGTTGTGAAACGATTCCACATTTCCTTAAGTCCGCACCAAATTCGTGACTTAAATATTCTCCCCACGATCTGATCAGAAGAACTTTATTTTTCGGTCACGTTGATTCTCTACCTCATTCTGAAATTCCTTGAACTTTTCAAAGGTCTCAGACTTGTGTTTCATCAAGTAGACATACCCATATCTACTTAAGTCATCAGTGAGAGTGAGAACATAACGATAGCCTCCGCGAGCCTCAACGCCATTGGACCGCATACATCAAGATGTATGATTTCCAATAAGTTGGTTGCTCGCCCATTGTTCCGAGAACGGAGTCTTGGTCATTTTACCCATGAGGCATGGTTTGCACGTGTCAAATGATTCATAATCAAGAGACTCCAAAAGTCCATCCGCATGGAGCTTCTTCATGCGCTTGACACCAATGTGACCAAGGAGCAAGTGCCACAAGTATGTGGGACTATCGTTATCAACCTTACATCTTTTGGTATTCACACTATGAATATGTGTAACATCACGCTCGAGATTCATTAAGAATAAACCATTGACCAGCGGGCATGACCATAAAACATATCTCTCATATAAATAGAACAACCATTATTCTCGGATTTAATGAGTAGCCATCTCAGATTAAACGAGATCTAGATACAATGTTCATGCTCAAAGCTGGCACTAAATAACAATTATTGAGGTTTAAAACTAATCCAGTAGGTAAATGTAGAGGTAGCATGCCGACGGCGATCACATCGACCTTTGAACCATTCCCGACGCCAAGATCGTCACCTCGCCCTTCGCCAGCCTCCGCTTATTCCGCAGCTCCTGCTTTTGAGTTACAAATATGAGCAACCGCACCGTATCAAATACCCAGAGCTACTAAGAGTATCGGTAAGGTACACATCAATTACATGTATATCACATATACCTTTGGTGTTGCCGGCCTTCTTGTCCGCTAAGTACTTGGGGCAGTTCCGCTTCAAAGGATCGCTTCCATTGCAATAAAAGCACTCGCCTCGTGTTTGGGTCCATGCTTTGGCTTCTTCCCGCAATCTGGTTTATCGGGCACGGCAACTTCCTTGCCGCCCTTCTTGAAGTTCTTCTTACCCTTGCCCTTCTTGAACTTAGTGGTTTTATTCACCATCAACACTTGATGTTCCTTTTGATCTCCACCTCCGCTGATTTCAGCATTGAATATACCTCAGAATGGTCTTTTCCATCCTTGCATATTGAAGTTCATCACAAAGCTCTTGTAGCTAGGTGGAGCGATCAAGGATTCTCATCAACGATCGCATCATCCGGGAGATTAACTCCCAGCTGAGATAAGCGGTTGTGCAACCTGCACATTTTGAGTATGTGTCACGACGTAACTATTCTCCTCCATCTTACAACTGTAGAACTTGTCGGAGACTTCATATCTCTCGACCCGGGCATGAGCTTGGAAAACCATTTTCAGCTCTTGGAACATCTCATATGCTCCGTGTTGCTCAAAACGCTTTTGGAGCCCCGGTTCTAAGCTGTAAAGCATTCCCGACCGAACCAGGGAGTAATCATCACTACGCCGATCGCCAGCGCTCATAACGCCTTGAGTTCTTGGGAAAACGAGTGCTTCACCTAGCGGTGCATCTAGGACATATGCTTTCTTGGCAGCTATGAGGATGATCCTCAAGTTCCGGACCCAGTTCAGATAGTTGCTGCCATCATCTTTCAGCTTGGTTTTCTAGGAACGCTGAAGTTGAGGGCAACATTAGCGTGGGCCATTTGATCTACAAGACATATTGCAAAGATTTTAGACTAAGTTCATGATAATTAAGTTCATCTAATCAAATTATATAATGAACTCCCACTCAGATAGACATCCCTCTAGTCATCTAAGTGATACATGATCCGAGTCAACTAGGCCGTGTCCGATCATCACGTGAGATGGACTAGTCATCATCGGTGAACATCTTCATGTTGATCATATCTTATATACGACTCATGTTCGACCTTTCGGTCTCTTGTGTTCCGAGGCCATGTCTGTACATGCTAGGCTCGTCAAGTCAACCTAAGTGTTTTGCATGTGTAAATCTGGCTTACACCCGCTGTATGTGAACGTTAGAATCTATCACATCCGATCATCACGTGGTGCTTCGAGACAACGAACTTCGCGAATCGCGCACGCTTAGGGGAACACTTTCTTGAAATTATTATGAGGGATCATCTTATTTACTACCGTCGTTCTAAGCAAATAAGATGCAAAAACATGATAAACATCACATGCAATCAAATAGTGACATGATATGGCCAATATCATTTTGCTCCTTTTGATCTCCATCTTCGGGGCGCCATGATCATCATCGTCACCGGCATGACACCATGATCTCCATCATCATGATCTCCATCATCGTGTCTTCATGAAGTTGTCACGCCAACGATTACTTCTACTTCTATGGCTAACGGTTTAGCAATAAAGTAAAGTAATTACATGGCGTTATTCAATGACACGCAGGTCATACAAAAAATAAAGACAACTCCTATGGTTCTCGCCGTTGTCATACTCATCGACATGCAAGTCGTGATTCCTATTACAAGAACATGATCAATCTCATACATCACATATATTTCATTCATCACATCCTTTTGGCCATATCACATCACAAGGCATATGCTGCAAAAACAAGTTAGACGCCCTCTAATTGTTGTTGCATGTTTTTACGTGGCTGCTATAGGTTTCTAGCAAGAACGCTTTCTTACCTACGCCAAAACCACAACGTGATATGCCAATTTCTATTTACCCTTCATAAGGACCCTTTTCATCGAATCCGATCCGACTAAAGTGGGAGAGACAGACACCGCTAGCCACCTTATGCAACTAGTGCATGTCACCGGTGGAACCTGTCTCACGTAAGCGCACGTAAGGTCGGTCCGGCCACTTCATCCCACGATGCCGCCAAACAAGATAAGACTAGTAGTGGCAAGTAAATTGACAAAATCGACGCCCACAACAATCTTGTGTTCTACTTGTGCATAGAAACTACGACAGACCTAGCTCATGATGCCACTGCTGGGGAACGAGCAGAAATTTGAAATTTTCACGATCACCAAGATCAATCTATGGAGTCATCTAGCAACGAGAGAGAGGAGTGCATCTACATACCCTTGTAGATCGCGAGCGGAAGCGTTCAAGAGAACGGGTTTGATGGAGTCGTACTCGTCGTGATCCAAATCACCGATGATCCTAGCGCCGAACGGACGGCACCTCCGCGCTCAACACACACGACGTTGGGGAAGACGCCTCCTTCTTGATCCAGCAAGGGGAAGGAGAGGTTGATGGAGATCCAGCAGCACAACGGCGTGGTGGTGGAAGTAGCGGTGATCTCGGCAGGGCTTCGCCAAGTTCAGCGAGAGGGAGAGGTGTTACGAGGGGAGAGGGAGGCGCCAGGGGCTAGGGTGCGCATCCCTCCCTCCCCCCTCTATATATAGGGGTCCTGGGGCGCCGCCCCTCTAGAGATCCAATCTCAAGGGGGGGGGCAAGGGGGACTTGCCCCCCAATTCAGGTGGGGCGCCCCCACCCCTAGGGTTTCCAACCCTAGGCGCAGGGGGAGGCCCATGGGGTGCACCAGCCCACCAGGGGATGGTTCCTTCCCACTTCAGCCCATGGGCCCTCCGGATAGGTGGCCCCACCGGTGGACCCAGGACCCTTCCGGTGGTCCCAGACAATACCGTGACCCGTAAACTTTCCCGATGGTCAAACCGACTTCCTATATACAAATCTTTACCTCCGACCATTCTCGAACTCCTCGTGACGTCCGGGATCTCATCCGGACCCCAAACAACTTCCGGTTACCACATACTAATATCTCTACAACCCTAGCGCCACCGAACCTTATGTGTAGACCCTACGGGTTCGGAGACACGCAGACATGACCGAGACGACTCTCCGGTCAATAACCAACAATGGATCTGGATACCCATGTTGGCTCCTACATGCTCCTCGATGATCTCATCGGATGAACCACGATGTCGAGGATTCAATCAATCCCGTGATACAATTCCCTTTGTCAATTGGTACATTACTTGCCCGAGATTCGATCGCGGTATCCCAATACCTCGCTCAATCTCTTTATCGGCAAGTCACTTTACTCATGCTCTATAATGCATGATCCCGTGACCAACCACTTGGTCACATTGAGCTCATTATGATGATGCATTACCGAGTGAGCCCAGAGATACCTCTCCATCATACGGAGTGACAAATCCCGCCTCGATCCGTACAACCCAATGACACTTTCGAGATACCGTAGTGTACCTTTATAGCCACCCGCTTACGTTGTGACGTTTGGTACACCCAAAGCACTCCTACGGTATCCGGAGTTGCACGATCTCATGGTCTAAGGAAATGATACTTGACATTAGAAAAGCTCTAGCAATTTAACTACACGATCTTGTGTTATGCTTAGGATTGATCTTGTCCATCACATCATTCTCCCAATGATGTGATCCCGTTATCAATGACATCCAATGTCCATGGACGGAAACCGTAACCATCCATTGATCAACGAGCTAGTCAACTAGAGGCTCACTAGGGACATGTTGTGGTCTATGTATTCACACATGTATTACGATTTCCGGATAACACAATTATAGCATGAACAATAGACAATTATCATGAACAAGGAAATATAATAATAATCATTTTATTATTGCCTCTAGGGCATATTTCCAACAACCCGCTGTCGGGCGGTTCGGCTTCGCCTAAGCCGCTGTCCGGCGGGCTTGTCGCCTCAGCGACATCTGTTTCATTGTCCCGAGCCATCTCGCTTAAAACAGCCGACAAGGTTCGCCTGTCGACTTCTGGCATCACCTTGTGCCTTCGCTGAGTCGCCAAGTATGGCCTGGAGCTGTCACCGAGGCCTTCCTCGCAGGCCGCGCCTTCATTGTCACCAGCGCACCTCGCGCCGCCTGAGCCACCGTGACCTCTCGCCTTGTCCCCCGCGGCACCAGCGAGCCACCGCTCTGAGCCGGGTCAACTCCTCTTCTGCCATGGCCACACTTGAGCCGCCGCCTGCAAGCTCTCCTACGCTGAGTTGCCACTGTCGGCGTCCTGGGAACGGGAGTCCCCAGACTTGCCTGCCTGCGGCCCATGGCGTGGCTCCACTAGCGGCCCCGTACGACCCATCTTCACCAGCAAACACTCAAGACCCTCGCGAGCACTCAAGCCTCGCGAGGCGGATGACGCAAGACCTCCTCGGGGTCGGCCTCACCAGGCTGGCTCGCGAGGGGCGGAGAGATCAAGGCAAGAGGTACCTCGCGAGGTTCTTGTGATGTAAGCCATGACGACCGGCGCCAGGCGGGCGCCAGCGCGCAGTGTCCTCGTTTCCTCTTTGGTGCTAAACAGGCAAGCGCAGGCGAGGAGTCCCGATGCATTAGGAAAAGGTTTCCATATCGGTGCAACGAGACCAAGACCAGAAGGACGACAGGACGAAGGTCACCGTGGAGCCCAAGACGATGTCACCACCAGAGCCTTTGGCAGGCAAAGACCACCTTTAGTCAGGATAACTTGTACTAGTTGTCTCTCTTCGAATTTGGCCGTTGTGGCATCCCTTACCGCTCAATATTTGGGAAGAGGACCAGGTCCTCTACAAATAGGGCTAGCCACCACAGTAGAGGGGGATCGGACCTTGAACTCATCTGGGGACGGATCATTCAGATCATCCTCGTCCACACAACTCACCAAGCACAAGAGCGCCTCCCCTGAGGAGGTTGTTCTTCCCATTGTACTAGTTCATCCTTAGCCCAAGAGGCAATCCACCACACCACACTGGAGTAGGGTATAACACCACATCGGTGGCCCAAACCAGCATAAACCTTGTGTCTCTTATTCTGTGGGCTCGACGCGTTGAGCCTTGAGATCGCGGTGAGGGTGAGAGCTAGAGGGAGGAGAGATCTTCGTGCGCACCCTAGTGTTCAAACTCATGGGTTTTGCCGGAACCCGAAATCCGACATTTGGCGCGCCAGGTAGGGGTGCGTTGAAGCTTTCCTTCCGCCAATCCGCGTCCCATCGCTTCATTGCATCCATGGCGGACGCTTGTCGAGCTCAAGACCGAAGCGCCGAGCCGCCTCACCGCCTGCGGTCGCCGACAGCTCCTGCATGGGCCTCCTGTCGCTTCGCCGCCAACGCTGCTACCGCCGGCGGGAAACAAGCAGAAGCGCCCTCCCTCACCCCGGTGCGGCGGGACGGCCGCACGGCCACCCCATCGCTAACTCCGCCGCGGTCAGCCCCACGCACGCCGCCAAGACCTACAGACGCCGAGAGTCCGCCGCCTGCTCATGGCACGCGAGCCTCCCGCGCCATCGCCTCAGCCGACAACCCCACGAGGACTGGCTGGACCGCATTGCCGAAGCCGCCACGCAGCAGGGGGCACCCTGCGCCATCCTCTCGCTGCTCGCCCCCGCCACCAAGGGCAACATGGCTCACGGAGCACCTCCACCACCTCTGCACCAAGATGGCGCCCTGGCACCAAGGCGCGCGGCCCCCCGGCGCGACCCACCGCGTCGGGTGCCACACGAGAAGAAGGGAGCTGCCAAGAAGTTCCCCGGCCGCAAGAGAATGCTCTGCTGGCCCCAAAGCACCATCAAGACAAGACCGCGTGCGTCTGCAGCGGTGGTGCACGGGCATCAAGGGCAGGATCCGTGACGCCAAAGGGGCCCGATGGCCACCGCAGTTGCCGCCGCCATCACCCCGAAGAGGCGTAGCATCGCCTGGCCAGGCAAGTTCAAGCCGGACCTGCCTCCTCGCTACGACGGCACCCCCGACCCCGTGGAATTCTTGCAGCCCCACAGCTGAGCATCGAGGCGCTAACGGCGACGTAAAAAGTCATGGCTAACTCGTTCCCCATAGCTCAAGGATGGTGCTCGCCAGGCTCCTAAACCTGCCTCTGTGCTCGATCTCTTCCTAGGATGAGATGCGCGACCGCCAGCCGCCAAGTTCCAGACATCGCGACCGCCCGCCACCGGTGACCCACGCCGATCAGCAGCAGCCGTGAGAGACCCCCGCAAGTACATCGAGCGCTCAACAACGCTCGCCTCAAGATCCCAAGGTGACGGACGAGGCCATCATTTTGGCGCTTCATGGTGTCCGTGGATGTCAAGATGAAGG
>JAHIAM010005253.1:0-45531 GCA_021605205.1 Aegilops longissima
GCACCTCCGAGTTCTTGACACACGTACAGCTCGATGGCGCTTTTGAGCTCCGATCCAGCAAAGCTTGGGGAGGAGTTCCACAAGACCTGACGGCGTGGTGGCGATCTTGATGTTCAACGTCGCAGGCTTCGCCTAAGCACCGCTACAATATGACCGAGGTGTAATATCGTGGAGGGGGGCACCGCTCACGGCTAAGGAACGATCACGAAGATCAACTTGTGTGTCCATGGGGTGCCCCTGCCCCCGTATATAAAGGAGTGGAGGAGGGGAGGGCCGGCCCTCTCTATGGCGCGCCCTAGGGGAGTCCTACTCCCGCCGGGAGCAGGATTCCCCCTTTCCTAGTCCAACTAGGAACCCTTCCATGTAGTAGGAGTAGGAGAGAAGGAAAGGGAAGAGAGAAGGAGAAGGAAGGAAGGGCGCCTCCCTAGTCCAATTCGGACTAGTCCAAGGGAGGGTGCGGCTACCCTTTGGCCCTTTCTCTCCTTTCCCGTATGGCCCAAAGAGGCCCAATACGAATTCCGTAACTCTCGGTACTCGAAAAATACCGAATCACTCGGAACCTTTCCGAACTCGAATATAGTCGTCCAATATATCGATCTTTACGTCTCGACCATTTCTAGACTCTTCGTCATGTCGCCGATCTCATCCGGGACTCGAACTCCTTCGGTACATCAAAACTCATAAACTCATAATAAAGCTATCATCGAAACCTTAAGCGTGCGGACCCTACGGTTCGAGAACAATGTAGACATGACTGAGACACGTCTCCGGTCAATAACCAATAGCGGGACTTGGATGCCCATATTGGTTCCTACATATTCTACGAAGATCTTTATCGGTCAGACTGCATAACAACATACGTTGTTCCCTTTGTCATCGGTATGTTACTTGCCCGAGATTTGATCGTCGGTATCCAATACCTAGTTCAAGCTCGTTCTTGGCAAGTCTCTTTACTCGTTATGTAATGCATCATTCCGTAACTAACTCATTAGCTACATTGCTTGCAAGGCTTATAGTGATGTGCATTACCGAGAGGGCCAGAGATACCTCTCCGACAATCGGAATGACAAAACCTAATCTCAAATCGCCAACCCAACATGTACCTTTGGAGACACCTGTAGTACTCCTTTATAATCACCCGATTACGTTGTGACGTTTGGTAGCACCAAGTGTTCCTCCGTAAGCGGAGTTGCATAATCTCATAGTTACAGGAACATGTATAAGTCATGAAGAAAGCAATAGCAACATACTAAGCGATCAAGTGCTAAGCTAATGAATGGGTCATGTCAATCAGATCATTCACCTAATGATGTGATCCCGTTAATCAAATAACAACTCTTTGTCCATGGTTAGGAAACATAACCATCTTTGATTAACGAGCTAGTCAAGTAGAGGCATACTAGTGACACTCTGTTTGTCTATGTATTCACACATGTATCATGTTTCGGTTAATACAATTCTAGCATGAATAATAAACATTTATCATGAAATAAGGAAATAAATAATAACTTTATTATTGCCTCTAGGGCATATTTCCTTCAATAACTTCAAAGGGAAACTCAATTCATCACAAGAGAGTAGAGGGGAGAAACATCATAAGATCCAACTATTATAGCAAAGCTCGATACATCAAGATCGTACACGAGAGAGAACGAGAGAGAGAGAGAGAGAGAGAGAGAGAGAGAGAGAGAGAGAGAGAGAGAGAGAGATCAAACACATAGCTACTAGTACATACACTCAGCCCCGAGGGTGAACTATTCCCTCCTCATCATGGAGAGCACTGGGATGATGAAGATGGCCACCGGTGATGGATTCCCCCTCCGGCAGGGTGCCGGAACAGGCTCCCGAGAGGTTTTTGATGGCTACAGAGGCTTGCGGCGGCGGAACTCCCGATCTATCTTCTCCGTGGATGTTTTTAGGGTATGTGGGACTATATAGGCGAAAGAAGTCGGTCGGGGGAGCCTCGAGGGGCCCACGAGACAGGGGGGCGCGCCCTCCTATCTCGTGGCTGCCTCGAGGATCTCCTGACGTGAACTCCAAGTCTCCAAGATCATATTCTTCCAAAAAATCACGTTGTCGAAGGTTTCATTCCTTTTGGACTCTGTTTGATATTCCTTTTCTTCGAAATACTGAAACATGCAATAAAACAGCAATATGGACTGGGCCTCCGGTTAATAGGTTAGTCCCAAAAGTAATATAAAAGTGTATAATAAAGCCCGTAATCATTCAGAACAGATAATAAAATAGCATGAATGCTTCATAAATTATAGATACGTTGGAGACGTATCAAGATGCCATGCCCATCCATTATCAATACATATTCCATCCTTCGGCATACCATGTTTTTCCACTCAAATGTTGTTCTTGTGCATCGACATCAAAAGGAAGAGGGTGATTGCGAACCTGAAGGAGCACCAACAAATTCCTTGAAAACCGTGGTGGTCCCGGAGAAATCAGACAACGCCCCACTTATATTGGCTGTACAACCAGTGACACAAAACATAGGACCGACTCCAGCAGACTGTACCCATACTTCTATGGCCACACCACTAGCCCCACCACACAGGACCTGCACTCCGACAAAAGGTATACCGATTTCATTTGCCATAGCACGAGCCGTACCACAGAAAAATCCCACTCCAGCAAAAAGTACAACAAGTCCACCGGCCGAAGACCTATCCCAACTGCAGAGACGGCCAATTCCTGCAGATTGGAACCCCATTCCATTTATTCCCAGTTTAAAAGACAATGCTTTCAATGTTGTTAGGGACTACGTGCATATATTCCCATCATGGGAAGATTATAGTGAAGACAAACAGCATTTTCACATCTTCCGTCCAACTTACGTGTAAGTGCTATTATTCATGGTTATTATTTTCCTGTTTTCGCTGATCGAACACATCAATGATTTACATTACATTGTTGTAACTAGGTGAGGGTCAATTTGGATAGTCATGACGAGCAAAGCTTGCTTGTGCTTTCAAGGAAGCATTGCAGCGATATCGGTGTTACCCGAGGAAATCACACTTTGATGGCAAGTCTATAAACGAATTTCCGGTGAAGTCTCCTGTGCTAAATTTAGAAGACATTGAATGGAAAAACCTTGTTATGCACTGGTCTCGTTCCTAGGATGAGGTACTGTCTATGAAATCACATGACAATTTGAACTTCTACTTTTCCGCATGTGCCTTACGGATCTTTTTGCAGGAAATCTGCTCGAAGAAGAATTCCGGTTTGAAAAGAACGACAGGATATCGCAAATATGCTGCCCGCTGCTTTGCTCTTGTTAGTACCTGTTGTCCTGTATCACTATACTTGCATACATACCTGGTTCATTATGTGACAGCAGTATGCATGATAGCTTGCTTATCAATTGTTCGCTCCAAATTATCTGATCTGTATGAGCGGTTACATTAGTGTAGAATATATCCAATGCCAATGAATTTTTTAGCTCTGCATTGTTCTTGTAAGTACATGCTATCCTTTATCAGTGTACTTATATTGACAGGTAGTTGTTCATGTACCATCACTCTGCAGCTTATTTTCCTTTTCCCTCCATTTTCTACACATCAGATCTATATTTACTCTTACCATAAGGTTGGTACTGAAGAAGTTTAGTTGTGCATTGCTCTTGGTTGTGCCTTTTGCCTGTATCGCTGCACATACATTTATAGCTACTTGGTTATGTAGCATCACTCTTCATCTTATCTTAAATATTCTCCATTTTTTCGTATATTATCACATCTATATTTACTCTTAACAAAATGTAGAATAAAGGGAATGCTTATGAAGAACATTCTGTGCTAAACTTCTTGAATTGCCCCCCATCAGCATGGACAAGGGCTTTATAGAGCCTGTCTTCACCAGTAATGTAAGTTTGTCCTTCTCAAGCCTTCAAACTTTGTTGTGTATATTTGGTTAGGCATGACTGCAACAGCTGTTTATTTTTGGTGTTTGCATCAAATTGCATGTTTAAAGTTTATTATGTAGTTCATAAACAAAAGTTTGTCCTTCTCAATTTAAGTTTTCAGTTGTACAACCAAGTTCCTTCTTCATACCATGTAAATTAAACTATACAGAGCAAGTGATCTTCTTTTGCACTGCATGTATGCTTCTGTTCTTCATCCGTAATCCAGTGGTGTGGTGAACCTACCCACTACATCACAATGTCATATTCTGCAATGTCTTAACTATGAACAATGTCATATCAACGAAAAAAATTCTACTACTCCTCCGTTCGAAAATACTTGTCATTGAAATGGATGTATCTAGATGTATTTTAGTTCTAGACACATCCATTTTGATGACAAGTAATTCGAGATGGAGGAGTATTATTAAACCATCTCTTTATTTGCCAATCTGAAATGGGATAAATTGACAGCACACCAACCATTGATACTTATGAGTTTGTAACATCCCAAAATTCTAAATTTTGGAATGTTATATTAAATAAATATTTATGATTGTTTGTTTGATTGTTGTGTGACTGATTGTGTAAAATTGAGTGGCATTTGGAAATTTCAGAGGCATTTGAATTTTATTTGAATTTGGATTCAACTTGGCATTGAAATTTATTTCATATACCCCGACAAATACTTGTTTAAAAGTATGAGAGGAGCTAACATGACACTCCAAAATGTCAGAAGAAAATATTGCCAAAAAAAAGTTTGAATTCAAATTTGATTTTATTTGGAATCTACAAAAAAACGTTTTTATTTTATTTCTGTTTTGCCTCTGGAAAAATATGTTCTCGTTGTAGGATTTACTTTTATGATTTTATTGATATGTATATGTCACATATAAAAATATTATAGGTTTATCTATAATTAGTTTTCTCTCTCTGTGGTATTTCAAAAAAAATCCAAGGCGCCAGCCAGGCCAACCGGCCCAGCCAGCGCCGAGCCGCAGCCCACCAGCAGGCGCCAGCCCAGCCGCCCGCGCAGGCCGCCACCAACGCCGCTCCCCACGCACGCTCGATCCCCTCGCTCGCTTGGATCTCTCTCCCTCACGTAACCCCCTCTCTCATTTTTTTTCTTCTTTCTTTTTCCTTAACTCCCTCTGATCATTGGACCCCACTCCATCCCCAACCTACCGCAAGATACGCATACGTATCTCGCACGTATCTCACGCACCGACGCCGGCCGAGTCCGTGCCTCTCCCAAACCCTAGCTAAAACCTTCCCCTCGTCCAAGCAAGTTGTCCTATAAATAGCCATGAGGCTCCTCGACCGATTCCCTTTGAAACCATTCGCCAAAACCCACCGTACCGTACGCCCTCACCGTTTGGATCTCGCCGGAATTCACGGAGTTCACCGGTCGTTTCCGACGCGTGTAAGCATCTTCGAAACTGTTCCTTCCATGGCTTATTATCCCTCGTTGTTGCGATCTTCTTTGACATCTTTTGGACGTCCAGGGAGCACTGGAGTCACCGCCTCGAGCTCGCAACGTCGCCGGAGTTCACGAAGTTCACCTCGACGCCACGCCGACCCCGACGTCCCTTCGCCTCACCATCCACAGAAAATCGGACGCCTCGACCTTCCGCATCGCCTGGACATCCTCGCCAACGCCGCCGACAACCGGAGCCTCGCCACCCACCGGCCTCTTCTTCCCTGCCACGCACGTTCTTCTCTGTAAGCGAGCGCTCCTCCTCTTTTTTTTTCTTTCTTTAGATCGAATCGTTGTGTTCGATTAGATCGGTTTAGTAAGTTGGTTTTTTTCATTAGATCGGTTTTTAGTTTATGGTTTTGTTTCGGTTTAGATTTAAATCGGTTCATCGGTCTTCTGTTAAAAATGTACGCGCACATTTTCTTCTAGTCTTCGGCCTAGCGTAGTATTACTACTAATCGCTCATCGCTTAGCCCAGTAGCAATAAGCCACGTTGTTTGTTTTTTATTTTCATTTCTGTTTTTTAACAGAAAAGTTTCAATCTTAGATAATCTATATCTTTTAGGTTTTAATCCGAATTGAGTGATTCTTTTGTCTGTAGTTTCAGAAAAATCCCATCTATCCAGAGAAACCAACGAAAATACTTTTGAAATTTTTAAATTTCGATTTCAAACAGATTTGTTACAAACACTAGATTGCTAATAACTTCTATTCTAAAATAGCTTTTGATTGATTCCTTTTGCTACGGTTTTGTTATTGTTTTATCTATCCAGTAGCATATAGTGATTTATTTTAGTTTATTTTAAATTAGAGTTTTAGTCAAAACAGTACTGTTTTAGTTTTACTTTTGTTTTAACCTTTTCCTTATGGTTTTAATTGTTTTTAAATTATTTCTTTTGTCTCTTTTGACAAATTTAGTTTTGTTTCTGTTATTTAACTGTAGACAATTTTATTCCTATTCTAAAATTTATTTTGTTAGTTTCAGTATGAAAACTTGTTTAGGTCATAGTTAGTGTTTTATAAAAGCTTTTTATTTGTTTCTTTCTGCAAATAAAATTTTATGAAAAATACTTTTGTTAACTTAGTTGTTTTACATTTTATTTTCTATTAACTTTTTGCTTTAGTGTTCTAATTGTTGTTAAGTTTTTACTTAGGACAACACTATTTTGTGTTATGTCTTAGAGTTTTCTTTAGTAGTTTTGTTGTGTAGTTTTCCTTTGTTTTTATTTGGTGTCCCTTGATTTGCATTTTTATTTGTTGGTTTTATTATGAGTGTTAGAATTGTTTGCTAGGATGTTTGCTTATATGAATGCTATGACTATATAGATTTTCAACGGAGTGACGAATAGTTCTACCAAGTCATTATTCGAGAGTGTTGTTATCTTCATCAACTTACGTGCAAGTTCACTTTGACCATGTTTTTCATACCTATGTGTTTTATTGCATGTAGTGTCATCTTCGCAACAATCCCTCCAAGAGTGATATTGAATCCTTGTAGTTGAGTAGTATGCATGAGGTAGGAACCCATCACCCTGTTACCAAGCCCGGACGTTATTTATTTTAATGCTACGCTATAGTAGACGGGTTGGTATGAGTGCTCGGAGTGGTGTGAGAATGGAGGATCTACGTCAATGACGACAACTCCATGATGGAATCTGCAAGGACTGCATCTTCAAGGCCTCAAGACTTCAAGACTCGAGACAAGAATTCAATACACACTCTTGGGTGAAGGATGGTTGACGGGCACCTGGAGAAACCAGTGGTTGGCGGGATGCATGGAGAAGCGCCATGAAATCTTGCGGAAAGCTTCACCCAGACTCAAAGAGACGGAAGAATACTTCATGCCGGAAGCTTACATGCAACCGCAAGTCACTATGGGCTCGCTTGGTTGACCTTAGTTGTGACTCGGCTAGGACGGTGCTAGCAGATGTAGAACTACGGTAGGATTGAATGAGCACCGACGGTGGTCGGGAACTCTTCGAAGACCATGTTTGGTCATCTTGTTCTCAAACACCACGAAGTGCGAGAACGTAAAGAGAGGGATCGAATCTTGCGGGTAAAGTGTACAAACCTCTGAGGGTTAAAACCTAATCGATTAGCCGTGTCCCCGTTACGGACAACTTGAGCATCTGGACTTGGATCTATCTGGAACTCTCAACACCGGATCGATAACTTAATTGTGGGCAACTTATGATGATTTGGGCTATGAGACATCGGTTGGCGGAACCATGTCATGATAGAAAACTCCATAGTACAGACTCTGATATTCCTTTGTTGTAGGGAAAAATAAAACCAGCTTTTATGCAAACAAAACTCGATCTGAGCCACAAAGCCATACTGCATATAGTATAGTTTATCATCTCTTTTATCTTATTGTGATCTTGCGGTACATTCAATGTAATTGACCTACACGGCTGTAACATATCATGTTGCAGATATTTCTCGACAGTAAGAGTTACGATACAGGTTACGGTCTACACTCAACTGCCGATGGCGTTGATGGGACTCCACACCGATTACTTGTTTCACGAGACTTATGAGGTATATATCAGTTTTACGTTATTTATACATGTGATTGCACTTTGATATATACATTGATGTCTTGTGTGTGCAAAGATACTGATCCGAGGATGGCACGGATACACGAGGCTTGACCGTCGAGGTCGGGTCGCCATGATATGGTATCGAGCACATGTTGACTGCAGGACGTGACCCTAGAAACCGGAAAGCCCTAGGACAGAAATTTCTAAAACTTTATTTTCAAAAGACTCTTACTTTCATCCTTTCGATTTTATCAAATAGACACTCTCACCTCAAATAGTTAGAATATACCCTTTTCCTTTTGACCACATGAAGGATCAATCAAGCCGCTCCAAGAAAGATATCGGACAACTGATGACCCCTTCAAAGTAACCAGGATTTCACCATGCATTAGAAGAGTTGAAGCTGCAACAATTGAAGACTCTGAAGACTTGAAGAATTTGAAGTTCCTGAAGAATTATTTGACCTTTAGAAGACCAAACCCCTGTTATACACCTATGTTAGATGCGATGATTGTGAGCTGTCATTTGTTTGATGCTTTCCGACAGCCCCAAAATAAAACTCGTTTCTTCAAAACTATTGTTTGTATTGTGTATCTCTCCTTTTCTTCTCTCCTATCTCATCCCAAAACCCTTGGACCCAATAGATGATAAAGGAAGACTGTCTGCTATTCTCTGGACCGATGACTCAGTTGGAGGCAGAGCTATGGATTCAAAACATGGAGGATCAATTTAGAAAAAATCGATTCCAAGGAAGTATGAGGTTCAATACGCTCTTGATTGCTTTTACGAAAGTGCTGCAACCTGGTGGAAAATGCATCAAGCCATACAAGGATTTAATGGAGAAAGAACTTGGGAGGAATTCAAGAAGACCTGTTGAGATCACGCCTCATCCGGAAGCACTATGATAACCCAAGAAGAAACCTTGTGCTGCAAGATTTGCGGAGAAATAGGACACACCTGGGAGGAGCACAAGGATGGATGCCCTCATTGTGAGGAGAAACACCCAGCTGAGGAATGCCCAACTTGTCAGGTGACTTGTTTCTTGTGTGAAGGAACCACTCACTACCCGACTCAGTGTCACATTTACCCCCTGGTGCAACAAACTATTCAGGAGCAGGAAGAAGGAATGAAAGAAGCCCTCCGAGAAGTTATGAAAGAACCTGTGATGAAGGAATGTGTTGAAGACCTTGATGGAGAAGGCCTCAACAGATTTTACTCCAATGCCTGCTATTCATGTGGAGAAGAAGGACATTTTTCACAGTATTGCACCAAGGAAAGAAAAAAGTATCTGGGATACTACCCGACAGCAGAAATGAAGTTTGACCCTCAGGAAATAGAAGCTCTGATCATTACGGAGAAATCCAGGAAGAGAAAACGAAGGCATCCCTGAACAACTCAATTTACGAGAGAAGGACCTGAGTTATGTCACATGTTTCAAATGCAAGACCTTAGGACACTATGCCAATAAATGTCAGAGAAGAAGCCAAGAACCCAACGAGACACCATCCCCAAGAAGCGCAAAGACTTATCGGAAGTTATTTGTTTTCGTTGCAGGGAAGCAGGACATTATGCTACCAAATGTCCCAACAAGATGAAAGCTGGAGCTGAGTAGTTGGAATTTTGGTAATAAGTATACTAGGAAGTGGACTTATTTTCATGAGCACAAAGAGTTGAGTTATGTAATGGGTGCTCAGGGATTGTAATGAGTTCGTGAAATCAATAAAGTTAAGGTGTGATGATTTCATATGTTGAATTTTATGAGTTGTTACTCCATGAACAAAGAGTTTTGACCATTTTCGAGGATATGAGAAAAATATGGTCTATGGAAGAATTTGTGCATTTCAAGGGTGGTAATACCCTGTGAGGACACTTGACCCATGGAAATAATAATGATATTCCACAGAGTGAAGTTTGGACAAAATGAGTTGGAGTTTTATTTGATATGATCGATATGAAGAAAGGAAGTACTGATGGAATTAAAGTCGGTGTAATGTTGGAATATGGAACAAATGTAACTCCGAGGATGAGTTAAAGCTATACATGTGTTGAAGTGGCCCATAACCCACATGCCCAAGAATAAATAAGGATCAAGTACTCCCTAGAAGAAGAAATTCTGGAAGAAACAGTGATTTGATCAGCAGACATTTCTTAGGAGGTTACGAAAACCCAAGAGTTGTGAAGAATGATAGATGTTTTGTTTGGCTTGCTGAACCAAAGGATTTACTCGAACCCAGTTCGAGAACAAGAGAAATTCTGCAATGCTTGTGAGTATGCCCAAGTGTTAGAATACGTGATTCACTGTTTACGTATGTGGTAATGATTCAAGTACGGGATGGATTGGCCCCCATACCGGAGACTTCTATCATGAACTATCATATGTTGATGGAAAATCGGAGAGACTTGAAAACCTTATAAGAGCGTCGACACGATAAGCCAAACAACCTTAGAATGGTAGCACGATTGATCCATGTTACAGGCAACCGTTGCCAATCGTAGGTTATACGGTGAGATTCAACCCCGGCCATTTTTTCTGCAGGAGAAGCCATAAATTGTTGACCGCCAGGAGGTTCCGATAGTCTCTTAGTATTGACGATAGACATGTCAGATATGAAGATCCACTCTTCGGAAGAACCTCATCAGGATTGAGAGGACACGAGATTTTGAGAAAAGTCATGCCCCGACCGGAAGAGCACCAGTGAAAGATTTATCCCAAGAATATGAGAAGACCGACACCATCAACACAAAGGATGGAGTACATGAATTTTGTCAGAACCATAGCCTTGCTTATAAGCGTGGTAGCACCCAGACCTCTACGGTCAATGGATTTCTTGGAAGACCTCCAAACCCTAACCTTTTCTTTTCGGCGTTTCTTGAATCTCGAGGACTAGATTCATTTTAAGTGTGTAGGTTTGTAACATCCCAAAATTCTAAATTTTGGAATGTTATATTAAATAAATATTTATGATTGTTTGTTTGATTGTTGTGTGACCGTTGTGTAAAATTGAGTGGCATTTGGAAATTTCAGAGGCATTTGAATTTTATTTGAATTTGGATTCAACTTGGCATTCAAATTTATTTCATATACCCGACAAATACTTGTTTAAAAGTATGAGAGGAGCTAACATGACACTCCAAAATGTCAGAAGAAAATATTGCCAAAAGAAAGTTTGAATTCAAATTTGATTTTATTTGGAATCTACGAAAAAACGTTTTTATTTTATTTCTGTTTTGCCTCTGGAAAAATATGTTCTAGTTGTAGGATTTACTTTTATGATTTTATTGATATGTATATGTCACATATAAAATATTATAGGTTTATCTATAATTAGTTTTCTCTCTCGTGGTATTTCAAAAAATCCAAGGCGCCACCAAGCCAACTGCCCAGCCAGCGCCGAGTCAGAGCCCACCAGCAGGCGCCAGCCCAGCCGCCCATGAGCCGCCACCAACGCCGCTCCCCACGCACGCCGATCCCTCGCCGCTTGGATCTCTCCTCAAGTAACCCCTCTCTCTCATTTTTTCTTCTTTCTTTTCCTTAACTCCTCTGATCATTGGACCCCACTCCATCCCCAACCTACCGCAAGATACGCAGACGTATCTCGCGACGTATCTCACGCACCGACGCCGCCGAGTCCGTGCCTCTCCCAAACCCTAGCTAAAACCTTCCCTCGTCCAAGCAAGTTGTCCTATAAATAGCCATGAGGCTCCTCGATCGATTCCTTTGAAACCAGTCGCCAAAACCCACCGCACCGCACGCCCTCACCGTTTGGATCTCGCCGAATTCACGGAGTTCACGGTCGCTTCCGACGTGTAAGCATCTTCAAACTGTTCCTTCCATGGCTTATTATCCCTCGTTGTTGCGATCTTCTTTGACATCTTTTGACGTCCAGGAGCACTGGAGTCACCGCCCGAGCTCGCAACGTCGCCGGAGTTCACGGTTCACCTCGACGCCACGCCGACCCGACGTCCTTCGCCTCACCATCCACAGAAAATCGGACGCCCTCGACCTTCCGCATCGCCTGGACATCCTCGCCAACGCCGCCGACAACCGGAGCCTCGCCACCCACCGGCCTCTTCTTCCCTGCCACGCACGTTCTTCTCTGTAAGCGAGCGCTCCTCCTCTTTGTTTTTTTTCTTTAGATCGAATCGTTGTGTTCGATTAGATTGGTTTAGTAAGTTGGTTTTTTTTTCATTAGATCGGTTTTTAGTTTATGGTTTTGTTTCGTTTAGATTTAAATCGGTTCGTCGGTCTTCTGTTAAAAACGTACGCGCACATTTTCTGCTAGTCTTCGGCCTAGCGTAGTATAACTACTAATCGCTCATCGCTTAGCCCAGTAGCAATAGGCCACGTTGTTTGTTTTTCTTATTTTTGTTTCCGTTTTTTTAACAGAAAAGTTTCAATCTTAGATAATCTATATCTTTTAGGGTTTTAATCCGAATTGAGTGATTCTTTTGTCTGTAGTTTCAGAAAAATCCCATCTATCCAGAGAAACCAACGAAAAATACTTTTGAAATTTTTAAATTTCGATTTCAAACAGATTTGTTACAAACACTAGATTGCTAATAACTTCTATTCTAAAATAGCTTTTTGATTGATTCCTTTTGCTACGGTTTTGTTATTGTTTTATCTATCCAGTAGCATATAGTGATTTATTTTTAGTTTATTTTAAATTAGAGTTTTAGTCAAAACAGTACTGTTTTAGTTTTACTTTTGTTTTAACCTTTTCCTTATAGTTTTAATTGTTTTTAAATTATTTCTTTTTGTCTCTTTTGACAAATTTAGTTTTGTTTCTGTTATTTAACTGTAGACAATTTTATTCCTATTCTAAAAATTTATTTTGTTAGTTTCAGTATGAAAACTTGTTTAGGTCATAGTTAGTGTTTTATAAAAGCTTTTTATTTGTTTCTTTCTGCAAATAAAATTTTATGAAAAATACTTTTGTTAACTTAGTTGTTTTACATTTTATTTTCTATTAACTTTTTGCTTTAGTGTTCTAATTGTTGTTAAGTTTTTACTTAGGACAACACTATTTTGTGTTATGTCTTAGAGTTTTCTTTAGTAGTTTTGTTGTGTAGTTTTCCTTTGTTTTTATTTGGTGTCCCTTGATTTGCATTTTTATTTGTTGGTTTTATTATGAGTGTTAGAATTGTTTGCTAGGATGTTTGCTTATATGAATGCTATGACTATATAGATTTTCAACGGAGTGACGAATAGTTCTACCAAGTCATTATTCGAGAGTGTTGTTATCTTCATCAACTTACCAGGCAAGTTCACTTTGACCATGTTTTTCATACCTATGTGTTTTATTGCATGTAGTGTCATCTTCGCAACAATCCCTCCAAAGAGTGATATTGAATCCTTGTAGTTGAGTAGTATGCATGAGGTAGGAACCCATCACCTGTTACCAAGCCCGGACGTTATTTATTTTAATGCTACGCTATAGTAGACGGGTTGGTATGAGTGCTCGAGAGGTGTGAGAATGGAGGATCTACGTCAATGACGACAACTCCATGATGGAATCTGCAAGGACTGCATCTTCAAGGCCTCAAGACTTCAAGACTCGAGACAAGAATTCAATACACACTACTGGGTGAAGGATGGTTGACGGGCACCCTGGAGAAACCAGTGGTTGGCCGGGATGCATGGAGAAGCGCCATGACATCTTGCGGAAAGCTTCACCCAGACTCAAAGAGATGGAAGAATACTTCATGCCCGGAAGCTTACCTGTGCAACCGCAAGTCACTATGGGCTCGCTTGGTTGACCTTAGTTGTGACTCAGCTAGGACGGTGCTAGCAGATGTAGAACTACGGTAGGATTGAATGAGCACCGGACAGTGGTCAGGGGAACTCTTCGGAAGACCATGTTTCGGTCATCTTGTTCTCAAACACCCTGAAGTGCGAGAACGTAAAGAGAGGGATCGAATCTTGCGGGTAAAGTGTACAAACCTCTGCAGAGGGTTAAAACCTAATCGATTAGCCGTGTCCCGATTACGGACAACTTGAGCATCTGGACTTGGATCTATCTGGAACTCTCAACACCGGATGATAACTTAATTGTGGGCAACTTATGATGATTTGGGCTATGAGACATCGGTTGGCGGAACCATGTCATGGTAGAAAACTCCATAGTACAGACTCCTGATATTCCTTTGTTGTAGGGAAAAATAAAACCAGCTTTTATGCAAACAAAACTCGAATCTGAGCCACAAAGCCATCTGCATATAGTATAGTTTATCATCTGTTTTCTCTTATTGTGATCTTGCGGTACATTCAATGTACTGACCTACACGGCTGCAACATATCATGTTGCGATATTTCCTCGATGAGTAAGAGTTACGATCTGGTTACGTTCTACACTCAACTTGCCGATGGCGTTGATGGGACTCCACACCCGATTACTTGTTTCCGCTGAGACTTATGAGGTATATATCAGTTTTACGTTATTTATACATGTGATTGCACTTTGATATATACATTGATGTACTGTGTGTGCCAGCATACTAATCCAGGGATGGCACGGATACACAGAGGCTTGACCGTCTGAGGTCGGGTCGCTACAGAGTTCTTGATCTGTAATCCAAAGAAATTAAGCATGAGATTGCACCTGCTGAGTTAGAAGATATCGATGTTACAATTAAACTTGCCAATAGAGATACTATATCAACAATGGGAATTGTTAGAGACGTTGAAGTCTTGTGTGGGAAAACTAAATATCCTGTTGATTTTCTTGTTCTTGGTTCCCCACAAGATATCTTTTGTCCCATTATCTTTGGTAGACCCTTCTTGAACACTGTTAGTGCTAGAATAGACTGCGAAAAGAGTGTTGTTACTATTGGTTTGGGTGATATGTCTCATGAGTTTAATTTCTCTAAATTTAGCAGACAACACCGTGAAGAAGAATTACCTAGTAAGGATGAAATTATCGGTCTTTCTTCTATTGCCGTACCTCCTAGTGATCCTTTAGAACAATATTTGCTAGACAATGAAAATGATATGTTTATGAATGAAAGAAGGGAAATAGATGAAGTATTCTTAAACAGGAACCTATTCTAGAACACAATTTTCCTGTTGAAATCCTAGGGGATCCCCCTCCACCCAAGGGTGATCCCGTGTTTGAGCTTAAACCGTTGCCTGATACTCTTAAATTTGCTTATCTTGATGAAAAGAAGATATATCCTGTTATTATTAGTGCTAACCTTTCAGAGCATGAAGAAGAGAGATTATTGAAAACTCTGAAGAAGCACCGTGCTGCTATTTGATACGTCTCCGTCGTATCTACTTTTCCAAACACTTTTGCCCTTGTTTTGGACTCTAACTTGTATGATTTGAATGGAACTAACCCGGACTGACGCTGTTTTCAGCAGAATTGCCATGGTGTTGTTTTATGTGCAGAAAATAAAAGTTCTCGGAATGACCTGAAACTCCACGGAACACCTTAGAAAAAATAATAAAAAATCCTTGCCAAAGATGAAGACTAGGGGGCCCACACCTTGCTCGCGAGGGTGGGGGCGCGCCCTCCCCCCTGGGCGCGCCCCCCTACCTCGTGGGTCCCCTGGTGGCCCTCCGACGCCAACTCCAACTCTATATATTGGCTTTCGGGGAGAAAAAATCAGAGAGAAGAAATCATCGCGTTTTATGATACGAAGCCACCGCCAAGCCCTAATCTCTCTGGAGGGCTGATCTCGAGTCCGCTCGGGCTCCGGAGAGGGGATTCATCGCCGTCGTCATCATCAACCATCCTCCATCACCAATTTCATGATGCTCACCGCCGTGCGTGAGTAATTCCATCGTAGGCTTGTTGGACGGTGATGGGTTGGATGAGATTTATCATGTAATCAAGTTAGTTTTGTTAGGGTTTGATCCCTAGTATCCACTATGTTCTGAGATTGATGTTGCTATGACTTTGCTATGCTTAATGCTTGTCACTAGGGCCCGAGTGCCATGATTTCAGATCTCAACCTATTATGTTTTCATGAATATATGTGTGTTCTTGATCCTATCTTGCAAGTCTATAGTCACCTACTATGTGTTATGATCCGGCAACCCCGAAGTGACAATAATCGGGACCACTCTCGGTGATGACCATAGTTTGAGGAGTTCATGTATTCACTATGTGCTAATGCTTTGTTCCAGTTCTCTATTAAAAGGAGGCCTTAATATCCCTTAGTTTCCAATAGGACCCCACTGCCACGGGAGGGTAGGACAAAAGATGTCATGCAAGTTCTTTTCCATAAGCACGTATGACTATTTACGGAATACATGCCTACATTATATTGATGAACTGGAGCTAGTTCTGTGTCACCCTATGTTATGACTGATACATGACGAACCACATCCGGCATAATTATCCATTACTGATCCGGTGCCTACGAGTTTTCCATATACTGGTTTACGCTTATTTACTTTTCCATTGCTACTGTTATCATCACTACAAAAATACCAAAAACATTACTTTTGCTGTCTTTACTTTGTTACCGTTACCACCACTATCATATTACTTTGCTACTAAACACTTTGCTGCAGATATTAAGTTTCCAGGTGTGGTTGAATTGAGAACTCAGCTGCTAATACTTGAGAATATTCTTTGGCTCCCCTTGTGTCGAACCAACAAATTTGGGTTGAATACTCTACCCTCGAAAACTGTTGCGATCCCCTATACTTGTGGGTTATCAAGACCTTTTTCTGGCGCCGTTGCCGGGGAGCATAGCTCTATTCTTTGAGTCACTTGGGATTTATATCTGCTGGACACTATGAAGAACTTGAAAGACGCTAAGACAACAATTTATCCCTCAACTACGAGGGGAGGCAAGGAACTGCCATCTAGCTCTGCACTTGATTCACCTTCTGTTATCAGTAAGTTAGCGACACCTAAACCTGCTTTTGCTCTTCGCTCTGATATGTCGCATGTTATTGATGATGCCACTTCTTCTATGCATGATACTTATGATGAAACTACTTCTATGCTTGATACTACTGTGCCCCTTGGTGAATTTCTTGATGAGCAAATTGACAAGTCTAGAGAAAGAGAAATTATTGAACCTGAATACAATGATGTTAGTGATGATGAAAATATACCTGTTATTCCTGAGGTTATATTTTTGATGCGGAACCTTATGCAGCTATTCTTGCTTGCCAGGATAGACTTGAACTTAAGAGGTTGCTAGTTAAATGGAGTAAAGAATCTTTTAGAGATAGGATGAAACCCGACCCTGCTTTTGCTACTTCACCTATCTGTGTTCCTGATTAGGATTATTATGATTTTTCTGTCGATCCAGATATAATTACTTTGGTTGAATCTGATCCTTTTTATGGCTATGAATCTGAAACTGTTGTGGCACATCTTACTAAGTTAAATGATATAGCTGCCCTGTTTACTAATAATGAGAGATCGCGCTACCTTTATTTACTCAAAATATTTCCGTTCTCATTAAAGGGTTATGCTAAGATAAGGTTTAATTCTCTTGATCCTGGTTGTGTGCAAAGTCCCTGTGATATGATTTATTACTTCTCGCTAAATATTTCCTGCTCATAAGAAACAAGCTGCTTTGAGGGAAATATACAACTTTGTGCAAATTGAAGAAGAGAGTCTCCCACAAGCTTGGGGAGGCTTCTCGTTACTTAATGCTTTGCCGATCATCCTCTTAAGAAACCTGAAATATTTGATATCTTTTATAATGGACTAACAGATGCTCCCAGAGATTACCTGGATAGTTGTGTTGGTTCTCTTTTCAGGGAAAGAACACCGGATGACGCTGAAATTCTATTAAATAATATGTTGGCAAATGAAAATAATTGGGCACCTCCCGAGCCAACTCCCGAGCCAACTCCTGAGCCAATTACTGAGCCTATTCCTAAACCAACTCCGAAGAAGAGAGGTGTTCTATTTCTCAGTCCCGAAGATATGCAAGAAGCAAAGAAATCTATGAAAGAAAAATGTATTAAAGCTGAAGATGTTAAGAATTTACCTCCTATTGAAGAAATACATGGTCTTAATTTACCACCTATTGAAGAAATATATGATCTCAGTTACTTATTTACTGAAGAACCCCCCGATATCCCGACACAGGTAGTAAAGGTAAATTCTCTCTATAGATATGATAAAGCTGAAGTCCCTCCTACTAAAATTGCTAGTCAGTGCTTGGATGAGTTTGATGACTTTATGTTTAAGCAATATGACTTTAATGCTTATTTTGGTAGACAATTAAACAGAATACCTTTATGATTAAATGCTTGGGTGATTATATGGCTGATATTAGAGGTGAACTTAAACTTGTTAGCAAACATGCTTCTATGGTTACCACTCAAGTAGAACAAGTACTTAAAGCTCAGAAAGAAGTGCTTGATGAAATGAATAGTAAGAAAAATGATTATGTTGTTAGGGTGGCTACTAGAACTGGCAGAATGACTCAGGAACCTTTGTATCCTGAAGGCCACCCTAAGAGAATCGGGCAAGATTCTCAGAGAAATAATATTGATGTACCTAGTTCTTCTAAGAGGAACAAAAAGAAAAATGATAGGACTTTGCAAACTTCTAGTGAACCTATTGCTGAACCACCTGAGAGTCCAAATGATACTTCTATTTCTGATGCTGAAACACGCTCAGGTGATGAACATGAACCTAGTGATAATGTTAATGATAATGTTCATGTTGATGCTCAACCTAGTAATGATAATGATGTAGAAGTTGAACCTGCTGTTGATCTTGATAACCCACAATCAAGAAATCAATGTTATGATAAAAGAGACTTTGTTGCTAGGAAACATGGTAAAGAAAGGGAACCATGGGTTCAGAAACCCATGCCTTTTCCTCCGAAACCATCCAAGCAAAAGGATGATGAGGATTTTGAGCGCTTTGCTGAAAATGATTAGACCTATCTTTTTGCGTATGCGATTGACTGATATGCTCAAAATGAATCCCTATGCTAAATATATGAAAGATATTGTTACAAATAAAAGAAAGATACCAGAAGCTGAAATTTCCACCATGCTTGCTAATTATACTTTTAAGGGTGGAATACCAAAGAAACTTGGAGATCCAGGAGTACCTACTATACCATGCTCCATTAAGAGAAATTATGTTAAAACTGCTTTATGTGATCTTGGAGCCGGTGTTAGTGTTATGCCTCTCTCTTTATACCGTAGACTTGACTTGAATAAGTTGACACCTACTGAAATATCTTTAAAAATGGCTGATAAATCAACTGCTATACTGTCGGTATTTGTGAGGATGTGCTGTTGTGGTTGCAAAGCGTTACTATTTTAACGGACTTTGTTATTCTTGATATTCCCGAGGATGATAGTATGTCTATTATTCTTGGAAGACCTTTCCTTAATACTGCAGGGGCTGTTATTGATTGCAACAAAGGCAATGTCACTTTTCATGTCAATGGCAATGAGCATACGGTACACTTTCCGAGGAAACAACCTCAAGTTCATAGTATCAACTCTATTGGAAAAATTCCATCGATTATATTTGGAGGTTTTGAATTTCCTCTCCCTACTGTCAAGAAGAAATATGATATACTTATTATTGGGGATGTCCATATCCCCGTTGAGTTAACATAGTGTTATTCGAAATTTCTCCGGTTCCATGATTCTCGGAATGAGTTTGTTAACAAGACTTGATCAACCTTGTTAGTGGATTCTTTTTGATGAGCATGAGACGGATGAAACTAGAAGCACAACCTTCTGTACCCTCTTTATATTTTCTGTTCCTTAGTAGAAATAAAGTAAAAATAGTATTTTTCTATCTGTTTCATGATTTATCCGTGCAATATAAAAATATCCCAAAAATAGAAGTCCTCAGAATGCCATGCCAATTTAATATGATTTTTTCGGGAATATTTGAGGATTTACTGTGCAAAAATCACCGCGGGGGGAGCTGCCACCTGACCACGAGGGTGGAGGGCGCGCCCTACCCCCCTGGGCGTGCCCCCTGCCTTGTGGGCCCACGGTGGCCCTCCTCCACTTATCCCTGCACCCATCTTCTTCCTCTGCCTCACACAAACACGAAAAACCAACTCAAGCACGAGTTCCAGCTCCCGTTGCTGTGATTTTCGATCTCCTTGCTCAAAGCACCTCTCGCAAAACTGCTTGGGGAGATTGTTCCTTCGTATGTGACTCCTCCATTGGTCCAATTAGTTTTTGTTCTAGTGCTTTATTCATTGCAAATTTGTGCTGCATAGGTGACCATGTTCTTGAGCTTGCATGTCAAATTTATATGGTTCCAAGTAGTTCTAATGCTTGATATAGGCTCTAGGCACTTGTATGAGTGGTTGCTATCAGTTTTATTGAAGTTGGTTCACTTTTGTTTGAAGTTACTAAAATTTCAGATTGTTTCAGAAATAATGAAGAAATTTTTGAGGGGCTCGTCGAGCGAAGCTCGAGGAAAAACAAAAGGAAGAAGAGCGAAGCCCAAATTTAATTTGCCTCGCACCACGGAGGTCGGCCGCATGAATGGCCTTCCGATGACTTCTTGAGGAGAGCCGGATTTATGAGGATTTCTATCTATTGATTGAGAACGCCGGCCTCACCAACTTCCTCCGCGACCAACGTCATCAAGATCTCTTACTCACAAATACTTTTGTGCAGAACTTCTACTTTTCCCTAAGAAATCACCTCCAACAGTAGAGTTCCATTTATATGACGTTGTTAAGGAGATGACATTAGCTGAATTTTGCGAGGTTTGCAAAATACCTTTTGAGGGCACCTTAGATGAACCACACCGTAATGAAGTGGAAGCTTTTATTTTTGCTACTTCACCTATCTCGTGTTCCTGATTAGGATTATTATGATTTTTCCGTCGATCCGATATAATTACTTTGGTTGAATCTGATCCTTTTATGGCTATGAATCAAACTGTTGTGGCACATCTTACTAAGTTAAATGATATAGCTGCCCTGTTTACTAATAATGAGAGATCGCGCTACCTTTATTTACTCAAAATATTTCCGTTCTCATTAAAGGGTTATGCTAAGATAAGGTTTAATTCTCTTGATCCTGGTTGTGTGCAAAGTCCCGTGATATGATTTATTACTTCTCGCTAAATATTTCCCTGCTCATAAGAAACAAGCTGCTTTGAGGGAAATATACAACTTTGTGCAAATTGAAGAAGAGAGTCTCCCACAAGCTTGGGGGAGGCTTCTCAAGTTACTTAATGCTTTGCCTGATCATCCTCTTAAGAAACCTGAAATATTTGATATCTTTTATAATGGACTAACAGATGCTCCCAGAGATTACCTGGATAGTTGTGTTGGTTCTCTTTTCAGGGAAAGAACACCGGATGACGCTGAAATTCTATTAAATAATATGTTGGCAAATGAAAATAATTGGGCACCTCCCGAGCCAACTCCCGAGCCAACTCCTGAGCCAATTACTGAGCCTATTCCTAAACCAACTCCAAGAAGAGAGGTGTTCTATTTTCAGTCCCAAGATATGCAAGAAGCAAAGAAATCTATGAAAGAAAAATGTATTAAAGCTGAAGATGTTAAGAATTTACCTCCTATTGAAGAAATACATGGTCTTAATTTACCACCTATTGAAGAAATATATGATCTCGCCATTTATTTATCAAGAACCCCCGATATCCCGACACGTAGTAAAGGTAAATTCTCTATAGATATGATAAAGCTGAAGTCCCTCCTACTAAAATTGCTAGTCGTGCTTGGATGAGTTTGATGACTTTATGTTTAAGCAATATGACTTTAATGCTTATTTTGGTAGACAATTAAACAGAATACCTTTATGATTAAATGCTTGGGTGATTATATGGCTGATATTAGAGGTGAACTTAAACTTGTTAGCAAACATGCTTCTATGGTTACCACTCAAGTAGAACAAGTACTTAAAGCTCGTAAAGAAGTGCTTGATGAAATGAATAGTAAGAAAATGATTATGTTGTTAGGGTGGCTACTAGAATGGCAGAATGACTCAGAACCTTTGTATCCGAAGGCCACCCTAAGAGAATCGGGCAAGATTCTCGAGAAATAATATTGATGTACCTAGTTCTTCTAAGAGGAACAAAAGAAAAATGATAGGACTTTGCAAACTTCTAGTGAACCTATTGCTGAACCACCGAGAGTCCAAATGATACTTCTATTTCGATGTGAAACACGCCAGTGATGAACATGAACCTAGTGATAATGTTAATGATAATGTTCATGTTGATGCTCAACCTAGTAATGATAATGATGTAGAAGTTGAACTCTGCTGTTGATCTTGATAACCCACAATCAAGAAATCAATGTTATGATAAAAGAGACTTTGTTGCTAGGAAACATGGTAAAGAAAGGGAACCATGGGTTCGAAACCCATGCCTTTTCCTCCAAACCATCCAAGCAAAAGGATGATGAGGATTTTGAGCGCTTTGTTGAAAATGATTAGACCTATCTTTTTGTGATGCGATTGGTGATATGCTCAAAATGAATCCTATGCTAAATATATGAAAGATATTGTTACAAATAAAAGAAAGATACGAAGCTGAAATTTCCACCATGCTTGCTAATTATACTTTTAAGGGTGGAATACCAAAGAAACTTGGAGATCCAGGAGTACCTACTATACCATGCTCCATTAAGAGAAATTATGTTAAAACTGCTTTATGTGATCTTGGAGCCGGTGTTAGTGTTATGCCTCTCTCTTTATACCGTAGACTTGACTTGAATAAGTTGACACCTACTGAAATATCTTTAAAAATGGCTGATAAATCAACTGCTATACCTGTCGGTATTTGTGAGGATGTGCCTGTTGTGGTTGCAAACGTTACTATTTTAACGGACTTTGTTATTCTTGATATTCCCGAGGATGATAGTATGTCTATTATTCTTGGAAGACCTTTCCTTAATACTGCAGGGGCTGTTATTGATTGCAACAAAGGCAATGTCACTTTTCATGTCAATGGCAATGAGCATACGGTACACTTTCCGAGGAAACAACCTCAAGTTCATAGTATCAACTCTATTGGAAAAATTCCATCGATTATATTTGAGGTTTTGAATTTCCTCTCCCTACTGTCAAGAAGAAATATGATATACTTATTATTGGGGATGTCCATATCCCGCTGAGTTAACATAGTGTTATTCAAATTTCTCCGGTTCCATGATTCTCGGAATGAGTTTGTTAACAAGACTTGATCAACCTTGTTAGTGGATTCTTTTGATGAGCATGAGACGGATGAAACTAGAAGCACAACCTTCTGTACCCTCTTTATATTTTCTGTTCCTTAGTAGAAATAAAGTAAAATAGTATTTTTCTATCTGTTTCATGATTTATCCGTGCAATATAAAAATATCCCAAAAATAGAAGTCCTCAGAATGCCATGCCAATTTAATATGATTTTTTCGGGAATATTTGAGGATTTACTGTGCAAAAATCACCGCGGGGGGAGCTGCCACCTGACCACGAGGGTGGAGGGCGCGCCCTACCCCCCTGGGCGTGCCCCCTGCCTTGTGGGCCCACGGTGGCCCTCCTCCACTTATCCCTGCACCCATCTTCTTCCTCTGCCTCACACAAACACGAAAAACCAACTCAAGCACGAGTTCCAGCTCCCGCTTTGTGATTTTCGATCTCCTTGCTCAAAGCACCTCTCATAAAACTGCTTGGGGAGATTGTTCCTTCGTATGTGACTCCTCCATTGGTCCAATTAGTTTTTGTTCTAGTGCTTTATTCATTGCAAATTTGTGCTGCATAGGTGACCATGTTCTTGAGCTTGCATGTCAAATTTATATGGTTCCAAGTAGTTCTAATGCTTGATATAGGCTCTAGGCACTTGTATGAGTGGTTGCTATCAGTTTTATTGAAGTTGGTTCACTTTTGTTTGAAGTTACTAAAAATTTCAGATTGTTTCAGAAATAATGAAGAAATTTTTGAGGGGCTCGTCGAGCCGAAGCTCGAGGGAAAAACAAAAGGAAGAAGAGCAGAAGCCCAAATTTAATTTGCCTCGCACCACGGAGGTCCGGCCGTGCGAATGGCCTTCCGATGACTTCTTGAGGAGAGCCGGGATTTATGAGGATTTCTATCTATTGATTGAGAACGCCGGCCTCACCAACTTCCTCCGCGACCAACGTCATCAGTATCTCTTACTCACAAATACTTTTGTGCAGAACTTCTACTTTTTCCCTAAGAAATCACCTCCAACAGTAGAGTTCCATTTATATGACGTTGTTAAGGAGATGACATTAGCTGAATTTTGCGAGGTTTGCAAAATACCTTTTGAGGGCACCTTAGATGAACCACACCGTAATGAAGTGGAAGCTTTTATTAACACTATCACTGTGGGAGAAACCAGGAAGGTTTCTGATGCAAGAATCACTAGCATACATTTTCCTATTTTACGTTACTTTGCCTTATTTGCTAGTCGTTGCTTGATTGGACGCGGGAACTGTGGGAACCTTAGTATTCCTGATATTATTATTTTGCTCCATGGTTTATACCGCAATAACTCTGTTAGTATGGGTGGAATTGTTGCTAGACGGTTAAGTCTGAACCGTACTAAGGGCCCCGTCTTTGGAGGCATTTATGCTTCGTGCCTAGTTGAATATTTTGAGATACCTATTAGGCATGAGGAGAAAGAAGAAACAGCGTTGCCCCGTGCTTATTTAGATTATAAGAGTATGCTAGCGCATGATTTTCTTGTTAAGAGTCGCGAAGGGGAGCTTAAATATAAATTGTACTTTGATAAACATCACCCTGAGACTATTACTTTGCCTGCTCCCTCTTTGTTTAACTTGTCTACAGGTCCTTACGTTGTTCCGTGGGCGGCTGTTCAAGCCTATCGGAATCCTGCACCAGCCCCGGAATCGGAGCCACAAGATGAGCCTCCACGAATGTCTGTTTATTCTTGGGATCCTGAGGCGGTTGCCAGTCAGTGGCAGTCAGAGTCCTCTTCATCACATTATGATCCCAACTATTATTCATCGCAGTACGACCCCAGCTACACCTACGGGTATCAGCCATGCTATCCCTGGCAATAGACCAACTTAGGCCAAAATCCTAAGCTTGGGGGAGTACGTATTTCTCACCGACATTACATTTATGTTCACACACACTCATTGCTAGATGTCGGTGCTCATACTCTTTCATTGCAATATCCATGTTAGTCTAAATTCCTTTTTCTAGCTTTCTTCTTGTGTGTTTGATAAACCTTAAGAAAAAACAAAAAATTAGTTAGTCTATTTTTCCTGCTGTACTAGTAATAATTAAAAAGAAAACCCAAAAATATTTCCCGTTCTTCTTTTTACTTGTTGGGAGCTTTCCCGTGTAAATAGTTTTTATTTTTCTTTTCCTTTATTTGGGGGTCGAGAAGACCATATTGGAAATGCTTAGTGGCTCTCATATGCATGATCTCTTATTTAACTTAGAGCCCATATTACTTGTCCTCTCTCTTGAGTTGAATGCTCGCAGATTCCAGCTTAGTCCAATGCACGTGCACTCTTATTATTATACACACCGTTCGGTAGTGCAAGTGAAAGGAAATAATGATGATATATGATGGACTTATTGGGATGAGAAAAGCTGGTATGAATTCGACCTCTCTTGTTTTTGTAAATATGATGATTCATCATTCCTGATTCAGCTATTATTAAGTAAACATATTTGCAATGACATTTAGAGATTATAGTTGCTTGTGCCATGCTTGATTAGCTATGAGTTATAATGGTTTACCTTGCGTGCCAACATGCTATTAGAATGATTATGATATGGTATGATGGGACGGTATCCTCCTTTAAATGAATTGAGTGACTTGACTTTGCACATGTTCACACATGTAGTTGAATCAAATCAATATAGCCTTCATGATATTTATGTTCATGGTGGATTATATCCTACTCATGCTTGTATTTGGTGTAAATTAATTTTAATGCATGTTTACTACTGTTGTCGCTCTCTCAGTTGGTCGCTTACCAGTCTTTTGCTAGCCTTCACCTGTACTAAGCGGGAATACTGCTTGTGCATCCAAACTCCTTAAACCCCAAGGTATTCCATATGAGTCCACTATACCTTCCTATATGCGGTATCTACCTGCCGTTACAAGTAAATTTGTATGTGCCAAACTCTAAACCTTCAAATGAACATTCTGTTTTGCATGCTCGAATAGCTCATATGTCAACTAGAGCTGCCCTTATCTTCCGTGTTAGGCGGGTTATTCTCAAGAGGAGTGGACTCCGCTCCTCACTCACGAGAAAATGGCTGGTCACCGGGATGCCCAGTCCCATGCTTTATGCAAACTAAATCAAAATAACTGCAAACAAAACTCCCCTTGGGACCCGTTGAATGTTGGAGGCACTTGTTGTTTCGAGCAAGCCATGGATTGATGCTTGTGGAGGAAGGGGAGTATAAACTTTACCATTCTGTTTGGGAACCGCCTATAATTTGTTTAGCATGGAAGATATCATCATCTCTTAGTTGTTATGTTGACAATGAAAGTATGCCGCTCAAAATATAATTTATCTCTATTTCAAAACCGAGCTCTGGCACCTCTACAAATCCATGCTTCCCTCTGCGAAGGGCCTATCCATTTACTTTTATGTTGATTCATCACCCCTCTTATTAAAAAGCACTAGCTGGAGAGCACAGCTGTCATTTGCATTCATTATTGTTAATTTATATCGGGTATGACTATGATTGGATCTCTTTTACCATGAATTACAATGTCTAGTCAGTCCTTGATCTTTAAAGGTGCTCTGCATTTATGTTTTGCGGTCTCAGAAAGGGCTAGCGAGATACCATCTTGTTATATCATATTATGATTGTTTTGAGAAAGTGTTGTCATCCGAGATTTATTATTATGGCTCGCTAGCTGATTATGCTATTGATATGAGTAATTATGAGACCTACGTGCTATTGTGAGTATGATTAGTTCATAATATTTGCTGAAACTTGAATGCTGGTTTTCATGTTTACAACAACAAGAACAAACAGAGTTTGTAAAAGTTTTTCTTTTTCTCTTTCAGTTTGTCAACTGAATTGCTTGAGGACAAGCAAGGGTTTAAGCTTGGGGAGTTAATACGTCTCCGTCGTATCTACTTTTACAAACACTTTTTCCCTTGTTTTGGACTCTAACTTGTATGATTTGAATGGAACTAACCCGGACTGACGTTGTTTTCAGCAGAATTGCCATGGTGTTGTTTTATGTGCAGAAAATAAAAGTTCTCGGAATGGCCTGAAACTCCACGGAACACCTTAGAAAAAATAATAAAAAATCCTCGCCAAAGATGAAGACCAGGGGGCCCACACCCTGCTCACGAGGGTGGGGGGCGCGCCCCCCTACCTCGTGGGTCCCCTGGTGGCCCTCCGACGCCAACTCCAACTCTATATATTGGCTTTCGGGGAGAAAAATATCAAAGAGAAGAAATCATCGCGTTTTACGATACGGAGCCGCCGCCAAGCCCTAATCTCTCTCGGGAGGGCTGATCTGGAGTCCGTTCGGGGCTCTGGAGAGGGGGATTCGTCATCGTCGTCATCATCAACCATCTCCATCACCAATTTCATGATGCTCACCGCCGTGCGTGAGTAATTCCATTGTAGGCATGCTGGATGGTGATGGGTTGGATGAGATTTATCATGTAACCAAGTTAGTTTTGTTAGGGTTTGATCCCTAGTATCCATTATGTTCTGAGATTGATGTTGCTATGACTTTGCTATGCTTAATGCTTGTCACTAGGGCCCGAGTGCCATGATTTCAGATCTGAACCTATTCTGTTTTCATGAATATATGTGTGTTCTTGATCCTATCTTGCAAGTCTATAGTCACCTACTATGTGTTATGATCCGGCAACCCCGAAGTGACAATAATCGGGACCACTCCCGATGGTGACCATAGTTTGAGGAGTTCATGTATTCACTATGTGCTAATGCTTTGTTCCAATTCTCTATTAAAAGGAGGCCTTAATATCCCTTAGTTTCCAATAGGACCCCACTGCCACGGGAGGGTAGGACAAAATATGTCATGCAAGTTCTTTTCCATAAGCACGTATGACTATTTACGGAACACATGCCTACATTATATTGATGAACTGGAGCTAGTTCTGTGTCACACTATGTTATGACTGATACATGACGAACCACATCCGGCATAATTATCCATTACTGATCCGGTGCCTACGAGTTTTCCATATACTGGTTTACGCTTATTTACTTTTCCGTTGCTACTGTTATCATCACTACAAAAATACCAAAAACATTACTTTTGATGTCTTTACTTTGTTACCGTTACCACCACTATCATATTACTTTGCTACTAAACACTTTGCTGCACATATTAAGTTTCCAGGTGTGGTTGAATTGACAACTCAGCTGCTAATACTTGAGAATATTCTTTGGCTCTCCTTGTGTCGAATCAACAAATTTGGGTTGAATACTCTACCTTCGAAAACTGTTGCGATCCCCTATACTTGTGGGTTATCACTATTGGATATACTCTTGATGATCTTAAGGGCATTAGTCCCACTCTATGTCAACATAAAATAAATCTGGAAGAAGATGCTAAACCAGCTCGTGATCATCAACGACGTCTGAATCCTAAAATGAAAGAAGTGGTAAAAAAGGAAATACTAAAGCTCCTTGAGGTAGGTATAATTTATCCTGTTGCTGATAGTCAGTGGGTAAGTCATGTCCATTGTGTCCCTAAGAAGGGAGGTATTACCGTCGTTCCTAATGATAAAGATGAATTGATCCCGCAAAGAATTATCACAGGTTATAGGATGGTAATTGATTTCCGTAAATTAAATAAGGCTACTAAGAAAGATCATTACCCCTTAACTTTTATCGGTCAAATGCTAGAAAGATTATGCAAACATACACATTTTTGCTTTCTAGATGGTTATTCTGATTTCTCTCAAATACCTGTGTCAGCCAATGATCAATCAAAGACTACTTTTACTTGCCCTTTTGGTAATTTTGCTTATAGACGTATGCCTTTTGGTTTATGTAATGCACCTGCTACCTTTCAAAGATGCATGATGGCTATATTCTCTAACTTTTGTGAATAGAATTGTGAGGTTTTCATGGACAATTTCTCTGTCTATGGATCCTCTTTTGATGATTGCTTGAGCAACCTTGATCGAGTTTTGCACAGATGTGAAGAAACTAACCTTGTCTTGCATTGGGGAAAGTGCCACTTTATGGTTAATGAAGGTATTTTCTTGGGGCATAAAGTCTCTGAAAGAGGTATTGAAGTTGATAAAGCCAAGGTTGATGCTATTGAAAAGATGCCATGTCCCAAGGACATCAAAGGTATATGGAGTTTCCTTGGTCACGCCGGTTTTTATAGGAGGTTCATTAAGGACTTCTCAAAAATTTCTCGGCCTCTGACTAATTTATTACAAAAAGATGTACCATTTGTCTTTGATGATGATTGTGTAGAAGCATTTGAAATACTTAAGAAAGCATTGATCTCTGCACCTATTGTTCAACCACCTGATTGGAATTTACCCTTTGAAATTATGTGTGATGCTAGTGATTATGTTGTAGGTGCTGTTCTAGGGCAAAGAGTTGATAAGAAATTAAATTTTATTCAATATGCTAGTAAGACTCTAGACAATGCTCAGAGAAATTATGCTACTAATGAAAAAGAATTCTTAGCAGTTGTATTTGCTTATGATAAGTTCAGACCTTATATTGTTGATTCTAA
The DNA here is from genome assembly GCA_021605205.1 of Aegilops longissima. Lineage (NCBI taxonomy): Eukaryota > Viridiplantae > Streptophyta > Magnoliopsida > Poales > Poaceae > Aegilops > Aegilops longissima. The sequence goes on from JAHIAM010005253.1 coordinate 29,554, forward strand.
AGTAACTATTCACACTAATCATGCTGCTATTAAATATCTTGTGGAAAAGAAAGATGCTAAACCTAGACTTATTAGATGGGTTCTCTTGCTACAAGAATTTGATTTGCATATTTTGATAGAAAGGAGCTGAGAACCCTGCTGCGCATAACTTGTCTAGGTTAGAAAATGTTCTTGATGACCCACTACCTATTGATGATAGCTTTCCGATGAGAAACTAAATGTCATAAATGCTTCTCGATCGCTCCATGGTATGCTGATTATGCTAATTATATTGTGGCTAAATTTATACCACCTAGTTTCACATACCAGCAAAAGAAAAAGTTTTTCTATGATTTGAGACATTACTTTTGGGATGACCCACATCTTTATAAAGAAGGAGTAGATGGTGTTATTAGACGTTGTGTACCTGAGCATGAACAGGAACAGATCCTACGCAAGTGTCACTCCGAAGCTTATGGAGGACACCACGCTGGAGATAGAACTGCACATAAGGTATTGCAATCCGGTTTCTATTGGCCTACTCTCTTCTAGGATGCCGGTAAGTTTGTCTTATCTTGTGATGAATGTAAAATAATTGGTAATATTAGTAGACGTCAAGAAATGCCTATGAACTATTCACTTGTTATTGAACCATTTGATGTTTGGGGCTTTGATTATATGAGACCTTTTCCTACCTCTAATGGATATACACATATTTTAGTTGTTGTTGATTATGTTACTAAGTGGGTAGAAGCTATTCCAACTAGTAGTGTTGATCATAACACTTCTATTAAAATGCTTAAAGAAGTCATTTTTCCGAGGTTTGGAGTCACTAGATATTTAATGACTGATGGTGGTTCACATTTTATTCATGGTGCTTTCCGTAAAATGCTTACTAAGTATGATGTTAATCATATAATTGCATATCCTTATCACCCACAGTCTAGCGGTCAAGTAGAATTGAGTAATAGAGAGCTCAAATTAATTTTGCAAAAGACCATCAATAGGTCTAGAAAGAATTGGTCCAAGAAACTTGATGATGCATTATGGGCCTATAGAACTGCATATAAAAATCCTATGGGTATGTCTCCATATAAAATGGTTTATGGAAAAGCATGTCACTTACCTCTCGAACTAGAACACAAGGCTTATTGGGCTATTAAAGAGCTCAATTATGATTTCAAACTTGCCGGTGAGAAGAGGTTATTTGATATTAGCTCACTTGATGAATGGAGAACCCAAGCTTATGAAAATGCCAAGTTGTTTAAAGAAAAGGTTAAAAGGTGGCATGATAAAAGGATACAAAAGCGTGAGTTTAATGTAGGTGATTATGTATTGCTATACAACTCTCGTTTAAGATTTTTTGCAGGAAAACTTCTCTCTAAATGGGAAGGCCCTTACGTTAACGAGGAGGTCTATCGTTCCGGTGCCATAAAAATCAACAACTTCGAAGGCACAAATCCGAAGGTGGTGAACGGTCAAAGAATCAAGCACTATATCTCAGGTAATCCCATAAATGTTGAAACCATTGAAACCGCAACCCCGGAGGAATACATAAGGGACACTTTTCGGAACGTTTCAGACTCCGAAAAGGAATAGGTATGTGGTACGGTAAGTAAAATGACTCCAAAACAGTTTTTAAGGCAATATTTCTCTGTTTTGGAATATTTAGAAAAATACTCCCTCCGTTCCTTTATATAAGGTGTATTTGTTTTTCCAGAAGTCAAAAAAGTGCATGTTTGACCGAGTTTTTAGAAAAATATATAAATATCCACAATACGAAATTTATATCATTTAATTCATCATGAAAAGTAGTTTCATATTTTATCTGTTAGGTATTGCAGATGTTGTTATTCTATTCTATAATCTTGGTCAAACATTCAAATGATTGACTTGCACGGAAACCAATACACCTTATATTCTGGAACGGAGGGAGTAGAAAAATAAGAAGCAGTCCGGGAAGGACACGAGGGTGGAGGGCACGCCCTACCCTACTAGGCGCGCTCCCTACCTCGTGGGCACCTCGTGTGCCCTCCGGACTCCGTTTTCTTGCACGATACATATTTTGGTCGGTAAAAATTCATTATACATTCTCCTGAAGGTTTTGACCCCTGTATCACGCAAATATCCTCTGTTCTTGCTTCGAGCTGTTTTTCTGACAGATCTAGATTATCATGACGCCTCCAAGTGCCCCCAAGGACAAGTTCTTCGAGAAGGTCATTAACCCTTACCTCGCGGAGGTGCTGTGACACCCTCAAACCATTGAGATGCGTGATGGGTTGCTGCACATCCGCGATGTTGAGGGACCGAAGGGGACCGGAAGCGTGGAAACGAGGCTCGAAGCAGTGGAGCAACAAGTTTTCAAGTGCCAGGGGATGGTGGAATGTGGACTCAACTCCAACCACATGATGATTGCGGAGTTCACCAGCAACCACAGGCTGGATGCTGACAACATCGGGGAGGCCATCTTCAAGCTTCATGAGAAGATCGAGCACCTTCAAGCCCAAATCTATGACCTGCAAAACCAAAACTGTGATTATGAATATAGATTCAAAAGGATGAGTTTGGCTGCAGATTTGAGGATCCCGGAGACTCGATCATCCTTCTATGATGGTAAGCCTATGGCTTGGAAGATGGACGACAAGCCCGCATCATCAACAACACCTCCACCTTCTTACCAACAACAAAGAAGGAGACATAATAACATGGGTATGGGCACTCCCCTTGGCAACTGCCAAGCTTGGGGGAGATGCCCCGGTATCGTATCACCATCACACTCCTATCTTTACTGTTTTTCTTAGTTCGATCCTATTAGTAGTATCTTGATCTAGTAGAATGAAGTTTATTGTATGATCTAGTTTTGAGTTTTTGCTTTATGATCCCTCTATGTAATCGAGTCCATGAGCTATATAATAAAGATTAGTGTTGATTCAAGGGCTTAATTATCTTGCTATTATCTTGAGTGAATAAAAGAAAACAGAAAAGAATACAAAGAAATAAAGAGTTCATATTGATCTTATCAAGAGTAATGACTTCACATAGAAAGAGTATGATGATTAAAGTTGTTGGGAGTTGGCAAACATAGCTTTGGTCATCATTCCAATTAATAGGAAGTAATAAGGAAAGAGAGGTTTCACATATAAATATACTATCTTGACATCTTTTATGATTGGGAGCTCTCATTAAAATATGACATGCTAAAGAGTTGATGTTGGACAAGGAAGACAATGTAATGGGTTATGTTTTCTTATATCTGAGATAAATTATATTGTCATGGATCATCCAACATGTTGAGCTTGCCTTTCCCCCTCATGCTAGCCAAATTCTTTGCACCAAGTAGAGATACTACTTGTGCTTCCAAATACCCTTAAACCAGTTTTGCCATGAGAGTCCACCATATCTACCTATGGATTGATTAAGATCCTTCAAGTAAGTTGTCATCGGTGCAAGCAATAAAAATTGCTCTCTAAATATGTATGATTGATTAGTGTGGAGGAAATAAGCTTTATACGATCTTGTGATGTGGAAGAAATAAAAGCGACGGACTGCATAATAAAGGTTCATATCACAAGGGGCAATATAAAGTGACGTTCTTTCGCATTAAGCTTTTGTGCAGCCAACCCTGAAAGCGCATGGCAACCTCTGCTTCCCTCTGCGAAGGGCCTATCTTTTATTATTATCTTCTACCTTATGCAAGAGTCATGGTGATCTTCACCTTTCCTTTTTATTTTATCCTTTGGCAAGCACAGGGTGTTGGAAAGATCCTGATAGATATATCTAATTGGATGTAGGGGAGCATGAGTTATTATTGTTGACATTACCCTTGAGGTAAATGATTGGGAGGCGAAACTATAAGCCCCTATCTTTCTCTGGGTCCGATTAAAACTCCGTAACCACAAGTATTGCGTGAGTGTTAGCAATTATGAAAGACTAAATGATAGTTGAGTATGTGGACTTGCTAGAAAGCTCTGACATAGACTCTTTCTGATGTTATGATAAATTGCAATTGCTTCAATGACTGAGATTATAGTTTGTTGGTTCTCAATAAAGTTTATGATTCGTACTTTTGCATTGTGAATAGATTATTACTTGAGCATAAGAAATCATATGACAATATCTATATATGTTGTTGTTATGAAAATAATCATGATGCCTTCATGTCCGTATTTTATTTTATCGACACCTCTACCTCTAAACATGTGGACATATTTATCGTTATCGGCTTCCGCTTGAGGACAAGCGAGGTCTAAGCTTGGGGGAGTTGATACGTCCATTTTGCATCATGCTTTTATATCGATATTTATTGCATTATGGGCTGTTATTACACGTTATGTCACCATACTTATGCCTATTCTTTCTTATTTTACAAGGTTTACATAAGGAGGGAGAATGCCGGCAGCTGGAATTCTGGGCTGGAAAAGGAGAAAATATTAGAGACCTATTCTGCACAGCTCCAAAAGTCCTGAACTCCACGAAAGTCATTTTGGAAATAATAAAAATATTGAGCGGAAGAAACGCTGAGGGGACCCACTGGCCACGAGGGTGGGGCGCGCCCTACCCCTGTGCGCGCCCCGCCTCGTGGCCCCTGCTGGCTCTCCGGTGGCCATCTTCGCTATATGAAGTCTTTCGTCGAGGAAAAAATTATAAGCAACCTTTCGGTACGAGACTCCGCCGCCACGAGGCGGAACCTTGGCGGAACCAATCTAGGGCTCCGGCAAAGCTGTTCTGCCGGGGACACTTCCTTCCGGGAGGGGGAAATCATCGCCATCATCATCACCAACGCTCCTCTCATCGGGAGAGGGCAATCTCCATCAACATATTCATCAGCACAATCTCCTCTCAAAACCCTAGTTCATCTCTTGTATCCAATTCTTGTCTCCAAGTCCGGGATTGGTACTAGTAGGTTGCTAGTAGTGTTGATTACTCCTTGTAGTTGATGCTAGTTGGTTTATTTGGTGGAAGATCATATGTTCAGATCATATATGCATATTAATACCCCTCTGATTATGAACATGAATATGCTTTGTGAGCAATTACGTTTGTTCCTGAGGACATGGGAGAAGTCTTGCTATTAGTAGTCATGTGAATTTGGTATTAGTTCGATATTTTGATGAGATGTATGTTGTCTAGTCTCTAGTGGTGTTATGTGAACGTCGACTACATAACACTTCACCATTATTTGGGCCTAGGGGAAGGCATTGGGAAGTAATAAGTAGATGATGGGTTGCTAGAGTGACAGAAGCTTAAACCCTAGTTTATGCGTTGCTTCGTAAGGGGCTGATTTGGATCCATATGTTTCATGCTATGGTTAGGTTTACCTTAATACTTTTGTTGTAGTTGCGGATGCTTGCAATAGAGGTTAATCATAAGTGGGATGCTTGTTCAAGTAAGAACAACACCCAAGAACCGGTCCATCCACATATCAAATTATCAAAGTACCGAATGCGAATCATATGAATGTGATGAAAACTAGCTTGATGATAATCCCATGTGTCCTCGGGAGCGCTTTTCTCTATATAAGAGTTTGTCCAGGCTTGTCCTTTGCTACAAAAAGGATTGGGCCACCTTGCTGCACTTTATTTACTTTTGTTACTTGTTGCTCGTTACAAATTATCCTATCACAAAACTATCTGTTACCACTTATTTCAGCACTTGCAGAGAATACCTTACTGAATACCGCTTATCATTTCCTTCTGCTCCTCGTTGGGTTCGACACTCTTACTTATCGAAAGGACTACGATATATCCCCTATACTTGTGGGTCATCAAGACTCTTTTCTGGCGCCGTTGCCGGGGAGTGAAGCGCCTTTGGTAGGTGGAATTTGGTAAGGAAAAATTTATATAGTATGCTGAAATTTACTGTCATTTGTTACTATGGAAATTAATCCTCTGAGGGTCTTGTTCGGGGTATCTTCACCCCGACCAGTAGAGCAAAGAGTTGCTCCTCAACCTACTGAACCTACTGAAAATTAAAATGTTCCCTTTGAAGTTCCTTCGGGTATGTTAGAAAAACTGCTAGATAATCCTTTTGCAGGAGATGGAACAAAACATCATGATGAGCACCTAATCTATGTGGATGAAGTTTGTGGATTATTTAAGCTTGCAGGTATACCTGATGATGTTGTTAAGAAGTGTTGGGGAACGTAGTAATTTCAAAAAATTTCCTACGATCACGCAAGACCATGGTGATGGCATAGCAACGAGAGGGAGAGTGTCCGTCCACGCACTCGTGAGACCGAAAGCGAAGCGTTATAACAACGCTGTTGATGTAGTCGACGTCTTCACGATCCGACCGATCCAAGCACCGAACGCACGGCACCTCCGAGTTCTGCACACGCTCAGCTCGATGACGATCCCGGACTCGATCCAGCAAAGTGTCGTGGATGAGTTTCACAAGACGACGGCGTGGACGATGTTGATGCTCCACCGACGCAGGGCTTCGCCTAAGCTCCGCGACGATATGACTTCTCCGGCGCAGGCTTCGCCTAAGCTCTACGACGATATGACCGAAGTGGAATATGGTGGAGGGGGCACCGACACGGCTAAGGAACGATCCGTAGATCAACTTGTGTGTCTGGGGTGCCCCCTGCCCCGTGATATAAAGGAGCAAGGGGGTGCGGCCGCCCTAGAGAGGGCGCCGAGGAGTCCTACTCCCACGGAGTAGGACTCCCCTCTTCTCCTAGTTGGACTAGGACTTGGGGAAGGGGAAGAGGGAAGGGTGCGGCCCTCCCTAGTCCAATTCGGACTAGGCCATGGGCGCGCGCCTGCCCTAGGCAGCCCTCTCTCTTTCCCAGGGCCCAATAAGGCCCAATACTTCTCCCGGCGAATTCCGTAACTCTCCCAGACTCGAAAAATACCGAATCATTCGAACCTTTCCGAACTCCGAATATAGTCGTCCAATATATCGATCTTTACGCCTCGACCATTTCGAGACTCCTCGTCATGTCCCCGATCTCATCCGGGACTCCGAACTTCTTCGGTACATCAAAACTCATAAACTCATAATATAACTGTCATCGAAACCTTAAACGTGCGGACCCTACGGGTTCGAGAACTATGTAGACATGACCTAGAACTATTCTTGGTCAATAACCAATAGCGGGACCTGGATGCCCATATTGGCTCCTACATATTCTACGAAGATCTTTATCGGTCAAACCGCATAACAACATACGTTGTTCCCTTTGTCATCGGTATGTTACTTGCCCGAGATTCGATCGTCGGTATCCAATACCTAGTTCAATCTCGCCACCGCAAGTCTCTTTACTCGCTCAGTAATGCATCATCCCGTAACTAACTCATTGGTCACATTGCTTGCAAGGCTTATAATGATGTGCATTACCGAGAGGGCCAGAGATACCTCTCCGACAATCGGAGTGACAAAACCTTATCTCAAATACGCCAACCCAACATGTACCTTTGGAGACACCTGTAGTACTCCTTTATAATCACCCGTTACGCCAGGACGTTTGGTAGCACCAAAGCGTTCCTCCGAAACGGAGTTGCATAATCTCATAGTTACAGGAACATGTATAAGTCATGAAGAAAGCAATAGCAACATACTAAACGATCAAGTGCTAGGCTAACGGAATGGGTCAAGTCAATCAGATCATTCTCCTAATGATGTGATCCCGTTAATCAAATGACAGCTCATGTCTATGGTTAGGAAACATAACCATCTTCGATTAACGAGCTAGTCAAGTAGAGGCATACTAGTGACACTCTGTTTGTCTATGTATTCACACATGTATTATGTTTCCGGTTAATACAATTCTAGCATGAATAATAAACATTTATCATGAAATAAGGAAATAAATAATAACTTTATTATTGCCTCTAGGGCATATTTCCTTCAGTCTCCCACTTGCACTAGAGTCAATAATCTAGTTCACATCATCATGTGATTCAACACTAATATTCACATCTGTATGTGATTAACACCCATAGTTCACATCATCATGTGACCAACACCCAAAGGGTTTACTAGAGTCAATAATCTAGTTCACATCGCTATGTGATTAACACCCAAAGAGTACTAAGGTATGATCATGTTTTGCTCGTGAGAGAAGTTTAGTCAACGGGTCTGTCACATTCAGAGCCGTATGTATTTTGCAAATATTCTATGTCTACAATGCTCTGCACGGAGCTGCTCTAGCTAATTGCTCCCACTTTCAATATGTATCCAGATTGAGACTTGGAGTCATCTGGATCAGTGTAAAAAGCTTGCATCGATGTAACTCTTTACGACGGGCTCTTTTATCACCTCCATAATCGAGAAATATTTCCTTAGTCCTCACTAAGGATGTTCTTGACCAACGTCCAAATGATCTACTCCTAGATCACTATTGTACTCCTTCCCAAATTCAGAGCAAGGTATACAATAGGTCTGGTACATAGCATATCATACTTTATAGAACCTATGACTGAGGCATAGGGAATGACTTTCATTCTCTTTTCTATTTTCTGCCGTGGTCGGGATTTGAGTCTTACTCAATTTCACACCTTTGCAACACAGGCAAGAACTCTTTCTTTGACTGTTCCATTTTGAACTATTTCAAAATCTTGACAAGGTAGGTACTTATTGAAAAACTTATCAAGCCGCCTTGAGCTATCTCAATAGATCTTGATGCTCAATATGTAAGCAGCTTCACCGAGGTCTTTCTTTAAAAAACTCCTTTCAAACACTCCTTTATGCTTTGCGAATAATTCTACATTATTTCCGATCAACAATATGTCATTCACATATACTTATCGTAAAGGCTGTAGTGCTCCCACTCACTTTCTTGTAAATACAGCCTTTCCAAAAGTCTCAGATAAAATCATATGCTTTGATCAACACATCAAAGCGTATATTCCAACTCCGAGATGCTTGCACCAGTCCATTGATAGATCATTGGAGCTTGCACATTTTGTTAGCACCTTTAGGATTGACAAAATCTTCTGGTTGCATCATATACAACTCTTCTTTAAGAAAACCATTAAGGAATGCAGTTTTGACATCCATTTGCCGATTTCATAAAATGTGGCAATTGCTAACATGATTCGGACAGACTTTTAAGCATCGATACAAGTGAGAAAATCTCATTGTATTCAACATCTTGAACTTTGTCTAAAACCTTTTTCGACAAGTCTAGCTTTGTAGATAGTAACACTACTATCTCGTGTCCATCTTCCTCTTGAAGATCCATTTATTTAACATGGCTTGCTGATCATAGAGCAAGTCAATCAAAGTCCATACTTTGTTCTCATACATGGGTCCTATCTCAGATTTCATGGCCTCAAGCCATTTCATGAATCTGGGCTCATCATCGCTTCCTCATAGTTCGTAGGTTCATCATGATCTAGTAGCATGACTTCCGAACAGGATTACCGTACCACTCACAGTGCGGATCTTACTCTAGAAGACCCACGAGGGTCGGTAGCAACTTGATCTGAAGTTTCATGATCATCATCATTAACTTCCTCACTAATTGGTGTAGAAATCATCGAACTGACTTACGTGATGAACAACTTTCCAATTTGGCAGAAGGTACAATTACCTTATCAAGTTCTACTTTCCTCCCACTCACTTCTTTCGAGAGAAACTCCTTCTCTAGAAAGGATCCATCTTAGCAACGAATGTTTTGCCTTTAGATCTGTGATAGAAGGTGTACCCAACAGTTTCTTTTGGGTATTCTATGAAGACACTTCTCGATTTGGGTTTGAGCTTATCGGTGAAAACTTTTTCACATAAGCATCACAACTCCAAACTTTAAGAAACGACATACTTAGGTTTATCGCTAAACCATAGTTCATACGGTGTCATCTCAACGGATTTAGATGGTGCCCTATTAAACGTGAATGCAGCTGTCTCTAATGCATAACCCAAAACGATAGTGGTAAATCGGTAAGATACATCATAGATCGCATTATATCCAATAAAGTGCGGTTCTGACGCTCGACACACCATAACATTGTGGTGTTCGGTGGCGTGAGCTGTGAAACTATTCCACATTATTTTAATTGAAGACCAAACTCAGAACTCAATTATTCGTCTTCGCGATCAGATCGCAGAAACTTTATTTTCTTGTTACGATGATTTTTCCACTTCACTCTGAAATTCTTTGAACTTTTCAACTATTTCAGACTTATGTTTCATCAAGTAGATATACCCATATCTGCTCAAATCATCATGTGAAGGTTAGAAAATAACGATACTTGCCACGAGCATCAACACTCATTGGATCGCATACATCGGTATGTATTATTTCCAATAAGTCAAGAGCTTGTTCCATTGTTCCGAGAACGGAGTTTTAGTCATCTTGCCCAAACGGCACGGTTCGCAAGCATCAAATGATTCATAACCATGTGATTTCGAAAATCCATCTTTATGGAGTTTCTTCATGCGCTTTACACCGATATGACCCCAAACGGCAGTGCCACAAATAAATTGCACTATCATTATTAACTTTACATCTTTTGGTTTCAATATTATGAATATGTGTATCACACGGTCGAGATCCAACAAACCATTTTCATTGGGTGTATGACCACGAAGGTTTTATTCATGTAAATGTAACAATAATTATTCTCTAACTTACATGAATAACCGTATTGCAATAAACATGATCAAATCATATCCATGCTCAACGCAAACGCCAAATAACATTTATTTAGGTTCAACACTAATCCCGATAGTATAGGGAGTGTGCGATGATGATCATATCAATCTTGGAACTACTTCCAACACTCATCGTCACTTCCCTTTAACTAGTCTCTGTTTATTCTCAGAACTCCTGTTTGAGTTACTAATCTTAGCAACCGAACAAGTATCAAATACTCAGGGGCTACTATAAACACTAGTAAAGCACACATCAATAACCTGTATATCAAATACACCCTTGTTCACTTTGCCATCCTTCTTATCCACTAAATATCTCAGGTATTTCCGTTTCCAGTGACCATTTCCTATGCAGTGTAAGCACTCAGTTTCAGGCTTTGGTTCAGCTTTGGGTTTCTTCGTGGGAGTGACAACTTGCTTGTCATTCTACTTGAAGTTCCCCTTTCCTTCCCTTTGCCCTTTTCTTGAAACTAGTGGTCTTGTCAATCATCAACACTTGATGCTCTTTCTCTATTTCTACCTTCGTCGATTTCAACATCACGAAGAGCTCGGGAATCGTTTTCGTCATCCCTTGCATACTATAGTTCATCATGAAGTTCTAGTAACTTAGTGATGGTGACTAGAGAATTCTGTCAATCACTATCTTATCGGGAGATTAACTCCCACTTGATTCAAGCGATTGAAGTACCTGCATAATCTGAGCACATGCTCACTAGTTGAGCGATTCTCCTCCATCTTTTAGCTATAGAACTTGTTGGAGACTTCATATCTCGCAACTCGGTATTTGCTTGAAATATTAACTTCAACTCCTGGAACATCTCATATGGTCCATGACGCTCAAAACGCCTTTGAAGTCCCGATTCTAAGCGTTTAAGCGTGGTGCACTAAACTATCAAGTAGTTATCATATTGAGCTAGCCAAACGCTCATAACGTGCGATCTGCTCCTGCAATAGGTTTGTCACCTAGCGGTGCATCAAGGACATAATTCTTACGTGCAGCAATGAGGATAAACCTCAGATCACGGATCCAATCCGCATCATTGCTACTAACATTTTCAATAGAATTTCTCTAGGAACACATATAAAACATAGGAAGCAACAACGCGAGTTATTGATCTACAACATAATTTGCAAAATACTACCAGACTAAGTTCATGATAAATTAAAGTTCAATTAATCATATTACTTAAGAACTCCCACTTAGACAGACATCTCTCTAGTCATCTAAGTGATCACGTGATCCAAATCAACTAAACCATGTCCGATCATCACGTGAGATGGAGTAGTTTCAATGGTGAACATCACTATGTTGATCATATCTACTATATGATTCACGTTCGACCTTTCGGTCTCCGTGTTCCGAGGCCATATCTGTTATATGCTAGGCTCGTCAAGTTTAACTTGAGTATTCGCGTGCGCAACTGTTTTGCACCCGTTGTATTTGAACGTAGAGCCTATCACACCCGATCATCACGTGGTGTCTCAAAGACGAAGAACTTTCGCAACGGTGCATACTCGGGAGAACACTTCTTGATAATTTTGGTGAGAGATCATCTTATAATGCTACCGTCAATCAAAGCAAGATAAGATGCATAAAGGATAAACATCACATGCAATCAATATAAGTGATATGATATGGTCATCATCATCTTGTGCTTGTGATCTCCATCGCCAAGCACACCGCCATGATCACCATCGCCACCGCGCGACACCTTGATCTCCATCGTAGCATCGTTGTCGCCTCGCCAACTATTGCTTCTACGACTATCGCTACGCTTAGTGATAAAGTAAAGCAATTACATGGCTTTTGCATTTCATACAATAAAGCGACAACCATATGGCTCCTGCCATTGTCGATAACTCGTTACAAAACATGATCATCTCATACAATAAAATATAGCATCATGTCTTGACCACATCACATCACAACATGCCCTGCAAAAACAAGTTAGACGTCCTCTACTTTGTTGTTGCAAGTTTTACGTGGCTGCTACGGGCTGAGCAAGAACCGTTCTTACCTACGCATCAAAACCACAATGATAGTTTGTCAAATAGACTCCGTTTTAACCTTCTCAAGGACCGGGCGTAGTCATACTCGGTTCAACTAAAGTGAGAGACAGACACCGCCGGTCACCTTTAAGCAACGAAAGTGCTCGAGCGGTGAAACCAGTCTCGCGAAGCGCACGCGTAATGTCGGTCCGGCCGCTTCATCTCACAATACCGCTGAACCAAAGTATGACATGCTGGTAGGCAGTATGACTTGTATCGCCCACAACTCACTTGTGTTCTACTCGTGCACATGACATCAACGCATAAAACCAGGCTCGATGCCATTGCTGGGGAACGAGTAATTTCAAAAATTTCCTACGATCACGCAAGACCATGGTGATGGCATAGCAACGAGAGGGAGAGTGTCCGTCCACGCACTCGTGAGACCGAAAGCGGAAGCGTTATAACAACGCGGTTGATGTAGTCGACGCCTTCACGATCCGACCGATCCAAGCACCGAACGACGGCACCTCCGAGTTTCGCACACGCTCAGCTCGATGACGATCCCGGACTCGATCCAGCAAAGTGTCGGGATGAGTTTCACAAGACGACGGCGCAGGACGATGTTGATGCTCCACCGACGCAGGGCTTCGCTTAAGCTCGCGACGATATGACTTCTCCGGCGCAGGCTTCGCCTAAGCTCTACGACGATATGACCGAAGTGGAATATGGTGGAGGGGGCACCGACACGGCTAAGGAACGATCCGTAGATCAACTTGTGTGTCTGGGGTGCCCCCGCCCCGTGAGATATAAAGGAGCAAGGGGGGTGCGGCCGGCCCTAGAGAGGCGCTGCCGAGGAGTCCTACTCCCACCGGAGTAGGACTCCCCTCTCTCCTAGTTGGACTAGGACTTAGGGAAGGGGAAGAGGGAAGGGTGCGGCCTCCCCTAGTCCAATTCGGACTAGGCCATGGGGCGCGCGCCTGCCCTAGGCAGCCCTCTCTCTTTCCTGCAGGCCCAATAAGGCCCAATACTTCTCCCCGGCGAATTCCCGTAACTCTCCGTACTCGAAAAATACCGAATCATTCGAACCTTCCGAACTCCGAATATAGTCGTCCAATATATCGATCTTTACGCCTCGACCATTTCGAGACTCCTCGTCATATCCCCAATCTCATCCGGGACTCAACTTCTTCGGTACATCAAAACTCATAAACTCATAATATAACCGTCATCGAAACCTTGTTGCGTGCGGACCCTACGGGTTCGAGAACTATGTAGACATGACCTAGAACTATTCTTGGTCAATAACCAATAGCGGGACCTGGATGCCATATTGGCTCCTACATATTCTACGAAGATCTTTATCGGTCAAACCGCATAACAACATACGTTGTTCCCTTTGTCATCGGTATGTTACTTGCCCGAGATTCGATCGTCGGTATCCAATACCTAGTTCAATCTCGTCACCGCAAGTCTCTTTACTCGCTCAGTAATGCATCATCCGTAACCAACTCATTGGTCACATTGCTTGCAAGGCTTATAATGATGTGCATTACCGAGAGGGCCCAGAGATACCTCTCCGACAATCGGAGTGACAAAACCTAATCTCAAATACGCCAACCCAACATGTACCTTTGGAGACACCTGTAGTACTCCTTTATAATCACCCGATTACGTTGTGACGCTTGGTAGCACCAAAGCGTTCCTCCGTAAACGGAGTTGCATAATCTCATAGTTACAGGAACATGTATAAGTCATGAAGAAAGCAATAGCAACATACTAAACGATCAAGTGCTAGGCTAACGGAATGGGTCAAGTCAATCAGATCATTCTCCTAATGATGTGATCCCGTTAATCAAATGACAACTCATGTCTATGGTTAGGAAACATAACCATCTTCGATTAACGAGCTAGTCAAGTAGAGGCATACTAGTGACACTCTGTTTGTCTATGTATTGACACATGTATTATGTTTCCGGTTAATACAATTCTAGCATGAATAATAAACATTTATCATGAAATAAGGAAATAAATAATAACTTTATTATTGCCTCTAGGTCATATTTCCTTCAAGAAGAAGGTCTTCCCTTTATCTTTGGAGGGAGACGCATCGACATGGTATAGGTCATGTGATGATACAGGGTCATGGAACTACAAACGATTGAAATTGGAATTTCATCAGAAGTTTTATCCTATGCGTCTTGTTCATCGTGATCGCAATTATATATATAATTTTTGGCCTCGCGAAGGAGAAAGCATTGCTCAAGCTTGGGGGAGGCTTAAATCAATGTTATATTCATGCCCCAATCATGAGCTCCCAAGAGAAATAATTCTCCAAAGTTTTTATGCTCGGCACCCGCTAGTCACCTGTGTGCAAAGCACGGCGGTAAAACCAGTCTCGCGTAAGCGTACGCGTAATTTCGGTCCGGGCCGCTTCATCCAACAATACCGCCGAACCAAAGTATGACATGCTGGTAAGCAGTATGACTTATATCGTCCACGACTCATTTGTGTTCTACTCGTGCATATAACATCAAACCATAAAACCTAGGCTCGGATGCCACTGTTGGGGAACGTAGTAATTTCAAAAATTTCCTACGCACACGCAAGATCATGGTGATGATATAGCAATGAGAGGGAGAGTGTTGTCTACGCCCTCGTGAGACCGAAGCGAAGCGTTGACACAACGTAGAGGAAGTAGTCGACGCCTTCCCGGTCCAACCGATCCAAGCACCATTACTCCGCACCTCCAGTTCTTGACACACGACAGCTCGATGACGCACTCGAGCTCCGATCCAGCAAAGCTTGGGAGGAGTTCCACAAGACGACGGCGTGGTAACGATCTTGATGTTCAACCGCCGCAGGCTTCGCCTAAGCACCGCTACAATATGACCGAGGTGTAATATCGTGGAGGGGGCACCGCCACGGCTAAGGAACGATCACGAAGATCAACTTGTGTGTCCATGGGGTGCCCCTGCCCCAGATATAAAGGAGTGGAGGAGGGAGGCGGCCCTCTCTATGGCGCGCCTAGGCGAGTCCTACTCCCGCCGAGTAGGATTCCCCTTCCTAGTCCAACTAGGAACCCTTCCATGTAGTAGGAGTAGGAGAGAAGGAAAGGGAAGAGAGAAGGAGAAGGAAGGAAGGCGCCTCCCTAGTCCAATTCGGACTAGTCCAAGGGGAGGGGTGCGCCACCCTTTTGGCCCTTTCTCTCCTTTCCCGTATTGCCCAAAGAGGCCCAATACGAATTCCCGTAACTCTCCGGTACTCCGAAAAATACCCGAATCACTCGGAACCTTTCCGAACTCCGAATATAGTCGTCCAATATATCGATCTTTACGCCTCGACCATTTCGAGACTCCTCGTCATGTCCCCGATCTCATCCGGGACTCCGAACTCCTTCGTACATCAAAA